>CM017191.1:20316846-20449346 GCA_004837865.1 Musa balbisiana
TAGGTTTTACATGAATGTCCCTTTCAATTAGGACTCTCCTAGCTAGAGTCCTAACAGACCCGCCCTCTTTAAATCAGCCTTGTCCTCGAGGAGGACAAGGCTGATAATCCTTGAATTTTGGGAATTTGATCTTCAAGTCATCATAATTCTCCCAAGTGGCACCTTTTACTGGTAAGTTCACCCATTGTATTAGCACTTCAGTAATGGGTCGTCGTCGTTGAGTCACGATCCGTCGATCAATAATGGCACTCAACTGGGTCTGGAGTTCTCCTTGGGAAGTCATATTTAGTGGGTGGCTTTGGGCTGTCTCCAAGCACTTGTTTATCACTTTCGTCTGGTCGTCGGTTTGTGGGTGATACGCCGTACTCCTTTTTAATTTAGCGCCTTGTATATGGAATAACTCTGTCCAAAATCTGCTCGTGAAGATGCAAGTAGAATTTGGCACAAGCACAATGCGTCCCTTATAGCGTAATTCTTTTGAGTCCCAATTGTAATGAGCCACGGAGTTTAGTGCTTCCTCCAATTTTTTTATAATCTTACTAGTCTCTGGATCTTCCTGCCATTCCCTCTTAATATCCTTAAGAAAGTCATAGGTTGAAAGTGAAATGGTCGAAAATTCAGCTTGCTTGGGTAGCCGTGAAAGCACATCTGCAACAACATTCTCTTTCTCATTTTTGTAAGTTATTTCATAATCATATTCAAGAAATTTTGTTACCCATTTTTGTTGCTCAGGGGATGATATCTTTTGCTCCAAAAAGTACTTGAGGCTTTTATGGTCAGTTTTAATTTGAAATCGTCGACCGATCAAGTAGGGTCTCCACCTCGTTTGCTGCGTGCACAATGGCGAGCATCTCCTTATCATATGTTGACATATTTTGATGGGAGGGAGATAATGCCTTGCTAGTGTATGTGAGTGGTCGACCATCTTGCATGAGAATGACTCCAATTCCGACTCCAGATGCATCGACCTCAATAATGAAGGGTCGGCTAAAATTTGGTAGTGCTAGCACCGGCGTCGTCGTCATGGCTGCCTTAAGTTTGTCGAAGGCAGCGGAGGCTTTGTCCGACCATTGGAAAGCATCTTTTTTCAGCAAGGAAGTAAGTGGTGTACTGATCTTTCCATAGTTTTTCATGAACTTGTGATTGTAGCCTATTAAACCGAGAAAGCCACATAGCAATTTTATGTTCCTCGAGGTCGGTCAGTTCTGCATTGCTCCAATTTTGGAGGGGTCCACTGCCACACCTTCCTCTGATATGATATGCCGAAGATATTCCACCTTCTGGTGAAGAAAGCAAAAATTCGTAGTGGCCGTTGTGTGTTCGAAAGGCAATTTTCGGTATGTCTTCTTTGCACATTGATATTTGATGATATCCGGATCGAAGGTCCAGCTTTGTGAAGATTTGTGCTCCCTTTCATCTAGCAATTCATCTACTATTGGAATAGGGTATTTGTCCTTGATGTTTATGCCATTAAGGGCTCGGTAATCAATGCACATTCGTCATGTTTCGTCCTTCTTTCGTACAAAGAGCACCGATGTAGAGTAGGGGCTGCAACTTGGCCGAATAACTCCTGTTTCGAGCATCTCTTTTACAATCCTTTCTATTTCATCCTTTTGCAGATATGAATGCTGATATAGCCAAGTATTTGCAGGAGGTTTGCCCAAAAGAATCGGTATACAATGATCATGCCGACGGGCAAGAGGTACGTTGCGCGGTTCGTCAAATATATCTGAAAATTCAGCAAGCAAAGGAAGTAGGTTTAGATCTTCAAATTCTGTTGGCTCTCCCTTAGTTTGCTGCTCAAGTTGTACTAAAAAGCCGCTGCATGCTTTATGCAAAACCTTCTCCATTTGTTGTATGCAAATTGTCGTTATGTCGCCCCCACATTTTCCGTGCAATATCACCTGTTTCCCCTTATTGTAAAATTTCATAATTAGTTTCATAAAATTCCAGGAAACATCACCTGATGTCGTCAACCATTCAATTTTGAGCATGGCCTCATGATCATCAAGAGGGAGGAGGAAGAAATCTGTAATTATCTCTTGGTCCTGTAGTAACAGTTTCTCCCGCGGGCGCCTACGATCACATTTCAAAATCTGTCCGTCGGTGAACTTGACGTCAAATCTACTGTAATACTCGATAGGTAAGGCCATCTGGACAGCAATTTTACTGTCTAGGAAGTTATTAGTGCTGCCTGTGTCGATGAGAACAGTGATCGATTGTTGTTTGAGAAGGTCTTCAACTTTCATCGTTTGCGGGTTTGAGTAGCCGGCTAGTGCATGTACCGTAACTTCGGTCGGTTGTGGCTCTTCTTCTGCATCTTCTTCTTTATTATCAAGGCTCTCTTCTAGATGTTTAATGACCTCTTCTTCTACTGGTTCAATCATAAGAAGTCTCCCTTTTCTACAGCGATGCTCGCGGCTCCACGGCTCGTCGCGGTGCCAACATAACTCCTTCGTAGATCGCTCCCGAAGCTCTTCTCTTGTCATCATTTTTGGTGCAGGGACTCGGTTGATAGTAGGGGGGGCTGAGGGCTTCTGCATTGCAGGTCGAGAAGTGATCTTAGTCCTCCCGGCTTCATGATTCAATCGCTCCTCTTGATGTCGTGCGAAAGAGATGGCTGCCATAAGCGTGTACGGTTGTCGTGCTTTAACTTCTCCCCGGATCTCCGGCTTCAAGCCCTCAATGAAGGTCTCCAATAGCTGTTTTTAAGACCAGTCACGAGTTTGATTAGATAACCTTTCAAACCTGGTTTGGTACTCCTGAATGGTGGAGGTTTGTCGGATCTTTGCTAGTTGTCCGTCAATGTTCTCGTAATCGGTTGGTCCGAAGCGGATCAATAGTCCTTCTTTGAATTGTCGCCATGAGAGGACTCCATGAGTATATTTAAACCAGTCAAACCACTGTATGACATCCCCTTCAAGATGTATAGCTGCAATTTTCACCATAGATGCATCTGCAGTTTTGTGGTACCGAAAATATCGCTCCGCGCGTGAGATCCAACCAATCAGGTCTTCTTCTTCCCATCTAGGGAAGTCCACCCTCATGTGTGGATAGTTGGGGTCGGTCATAAAGCCTCTCCTCTCTTGGAAGTCATCTCTTCGGGCTTGGTGCGATTGGTTAGAGCTCTTTCCTTGATGTGATTTTTTTATGCTTGGTGGTCGGCCCAAACTGAGTTCGGTAAAGAGAGTCCGAATCTTATCCTCCATTCGCGCCTCCAAGGCTTCGAATTTAGCATTGATTGCCTCCTTAGATGCCATAGTATATGCCTCTAAATCTGTGATGTTAAGATCTCTCTTTTGTTGTCGGGTTAAAGACAAGTATAGGTTGAGAGAAGTGATGGTCGAAAGGGTTGGTAGATTGGGGGATGTATGCTGCGATATAGGCTTGTTTTGTGACTGTTTTGGGTGAAGTTTGAGGGTGTGGTTTGGTGGAGTTTTAGGGTTATGGATGAATGTTTTAGATCCGTGGTAGATGACAGCAAAGGTTTGATAGAAATCAGTGGAAGTTTGCTGCAGAATTGTGTTGTCATGTAAAAGCAGAATTGTCGTCGAAGAAACAACGGTTTCTCAATGAAATTTCCACCAAAAACTTTTAAGAGATTTGAGGAGGGAATTGAAAGCAAAATCTCAGTTTATATGACAGCAAGGATGTTTAATTTAATCAAGAAAATTTTGGCAGTATAATAACAAACAAATTGGTGCAAGTTATGATAGCAAAATTCTCGTCAAAAAATTTCAACGGTTTGCGACGAAAAATTGCAGCAATACAAAATCGTTTCTGATATGAATTCTTCAATAAATCAAATCTTAGATGGAAGCTAAGATGATCTATGAAGTGTATAAGAAATTTTGTTCAAAAAGATTGCAAATATATCGGTTAAGACAACAATATGGGGCTGAAATTTTCTACAGCACAGATTTTCAATTGTAGCAGATTGGATGTAAAAGATCAGTGGTTTATATTAAGAATTTTTCGACGAAACAAAAGGGAAATCTACTATTAGAAGTGTCAAAGCTATCATAAAAATTTTGTAGAGATTTGGACAGAAAAAACATAGTAGCAAGATCAAACAAA
The DNA here is from genome assembly GCA_004837865.1 of Musa balbisiana. Taxonomy (NCBI): domain Eukaryota; kingdom Viridiplantae; phylum Streptophyta; class Magnoliopsida; order Zingiberales; family Musaceae; genus Musa; species Musa balbisiana. The sequence goes on from CM017191.1 coordinate 20,320,924, forward strand.
CTGTGCTATGCGGCTGGAATTTTACAGTATAGATTTTCAAGTATAGCAGATTAGACGTAAAAGATCAATGGTTTATATTGAGAATTTTTTGACAAATTCAAAGGGAAATATGCTATTAGGAAGTTTCAAAGTTGTCATAAAAATTTCGTAGAGATTTGGATAGAAAAAATATAGTAGCAAGATCAAACAGACTGTGCTATGCGATTGAAATTCTGCAATGTATCTTTCATCGTAGAGATGAAAACTTTACGATGAAAAGTTTATGCAGCAATATAGGAACAATTTTTTTTTTTGGATTTTCGAATAAGGATAACTAAATTGCAGCAGTAGTAAGGTACGAAACCAGAACCTGTTGCAATTCACGGGGAGATCAAAGAATGATCCGCGGTGGTGGAGATGACTACGGAATTTGGCGACGATCTTTTAAGCAATTGTGGGAATTGCTTTGGACGGCTATGGAGGTCTGATAGATGGCTGTGGAAGGGCAGCGAGACGCCAAGAACGCTGCTATGATACCAAGTATTAGAACTCTTGCAGATTCTAAGATTGGGGTTGATCTCTTTAGGGGATTGGCCTCCTGGAACTCTATAGGGGTTCCTTTCTCCAAGTTGCTGCTCAAAGGTTGCAGAAAAGATTCATCTATTGCTTGTCAAAAGAGGATAAATACATGACTATTTATAGGGTTTCTAAACCCTAACTCTTAATAGGACTCCTACTCAAGACTCCTACTCAATTAAGACTTCTACTCAAGATTCCTAATAGGACTCCTACTCAAGACTCCTATTCTTTTACAACTCCTAATTCTTCTCTAAGAAATAACCTCCAAACCCTAGCCGGCCTCTTCACCTCTTTAATAAGGGTCGACTTAGGTAGGTTTTACATGAATGTCCCTTTCAATTAGGACTCTCCTAGCTAGAGTCCTCACATATGATGGGACGTATCGATAGACCGGTATGTACCACTCGTACTGAGCAATACATTATGACATTGCTTGGTACGATAAACCTTGCAACTAGGTATTGCTTTATAAAGGATAAGATGAAAGAAAATCGTTTAACATAGTATGGGCATCTGCTTAAGAGATATCTAAATGCAATAGTCAGAAGAGGTAAAATAATTAATGTTAGTTATATAAAAGAGATAGAGAAAAACATAAAAAGACTTTAATAGAAACTATAAATGAAGATCTAAGTACTCTAATCTTAACTAAAAATATGATTTTTTACAAATCTCAACGGTAGGAAAAATCCATGTAGCCAACCCCAAATAGTTGGGACTTACGACTTTATTATCGTTTTTGTTGTATCTTCTTTTTAAGAAAATCTATATTTTATCCTTTATTTCATGCTTTTTTCCTTTGATACCTAAATGAGGTTTAATAAAGCTAATAATCCATTTGTGTTTCTTTTTTTTCTATATCTAGACTTCTACAATGACAACCAATATTTGCAGATTCGGTTACCAGACCTATGTTGGTCCATGGCTAAACCTGTAGGAAAAGAGGAAGAAGGAAGAAGAGGAAGAAGGTAGCGGAAGAAGAAAGAAGAAGAGGAGGACGAAGAAGGAAAAAGAGGAGTAAGAGGAGGAGGAGGATGAAGGAAGAAGGAAAAAAAAGAGGAGGATGATAAGAGGAAGGTTGTGGAGAAGGAAGAAAGAAAGAAAAAAGAGGAGGCAGCAGTGTACCGGAGCAGTTGGCAGGCGGCAAGAGGCGAGTGGCAGATGTTTGAAATCGTTGCTGTCATGAGGAGTTGCACATCATGTTACTGTAGTTTCTAATGTAAAAAAAGAATATTATTTATATATATAGACTGGATCTAACCACCCAGTTCGGGCTGGTCTGCTTACCGGTCAGTGGTCGGACTGGTAAATGCTGGCCAAACGTGTCGAACTGGTTGAAATTTCAATCCTTTGACACAACCATGGTTTTGAGATTAGTATAGTCTAGTTAGATTTGATAGTGGATCAGAGTTTTTGACTTTACTGTTTTATGTCATTCTGAACTTATTTTTTGTTAATTTTGGTAGATGTGTAGCGACAATGAATTTGGACAGGTTTGACTCATCTTAGGTCTCTCAATTGGGATTCTATATGAGTTAACTTTTGTTTAGGTTGAGTGTTGGTTTGAGTCACCTCTGAGTTTGTAAAAAAGTTTGTATTGAGTCATTGAATCAAATTTAGGTTTCAGTTCTCTTTCGAGTCGAGTCTTGTCGTTGTCTAGGATTACTTATATTGCCTCTGAAGCTGTTAGTCATTTGCGTTATTTTGGGATTGTTCTGGGCCCAGATTTTCTAGAGATCTCAACAAAAAAACTTCTAGAAGATTGGCAAACCAATTTACTTCATTAAAACCAATGCAAATTTGACCGTATAAAGAGATCTCAACAAAAAATCAATCTACGTATAATTCTAATAAATCTATTGTGATATGTACATTAGAGTATAAGCAATGTTTTGATTGAATGTGTTTCCTAGTTTAACCTTTTCTCCTTAATTCTTTCATCTGCTTCTAGCCTCTTTTTTCTACCATGTTTGTGAAAATCCCTCGTTCTTCACTCTTATATAGCTTGATAATGTTAGTCATTCCTTTTTCTACTTGAAATTTTCCTACTTCTAGCCCCGTCTTCCTCTCATTGTCTTGTTCCTTCTTTGACATTTTATTCTCTTTATAATAATGGTTCTATTGTGCTTGCTTCAGTTTGATATCAGAGCTTTTGTGCATGTGTTATGCATCTTATCTTTTGAATTTTATAGCCCAATAGGGTAAATTCCTACAGGAAATAATTTTGCCAGTAAGACAAAAAGTGAGAAATTCTGTTTTATCTTATCCACCAAGCATCTGGATCCCATAAAATTGAGGGAAAGACAAAATTGCCCATATAATAAACAGAAGGCAATCTATCTACCAAAAATTGCATTCCAAACAAGGCTTGCTGGAACACAATTACTTTGTTGTGCACCAAAAATCACAGAGAAATATCTCCTTGACAGTTGTGCCTTTAAAACAGCTGACCAAGATTGGGAGAGCTGATCCCATCCCCAAAATGATTTAACAAGATGCATAGGCCATCCTTTTCTTGTGCCAATTATTGGCTTTGGTACCACGAAAAAAATCAACAGCACAGAGAAGATTAGAAATTTTAGAAGAATGCTGGAACTGCTAGCCCAGTATGAGATAATTAAGCTGTTTATATTAATTGGAGGTCATCAAACACAAACTTCGATTACAATTCAGGAATACAATAGAAGTGTCAACCTACAGACCAATTACATTGGAGCCCTAATTGTTAGTGATAGTACAATCTGATATATCTTACCTATAAAAAGGAAAAGTCTTCTAAATATAGTGCTTATGAGATGATTCTTCTTGAAAACTATACAATTATGTAATGAATTTACTGCTGTTCTTTGCTTTTGTTAGATTCTGATTAGAATTTCCAAATTGCTTGTGCTTATATTATTGTGACCTGAGGGATGTATTGGCCTCTGACTGGATGGCATGCAATAACTAATATGGTTGGATGGGACTGGCAAGCATTGTGGTCATTTACTGTATTGTTAGGCATATGTCTTGGCCAGTGATTGCATTACATGGTTCTCAATAACTCATGCTATGGATCTTTCCCTTGGTTGTTGATATATTTAGTTTATTTTCCAAGGGCATATACATATTAACATGATTTCGCGAATTTTTTTTGTGAAATATTCATCAAATGGAACTTATTTTCTGAATACTTTCCAGTGTATCGTCCATGTTACAGTAATTGGATTTTCTGAAGAATTCAATAGTCATCTTTATGAGGAAGCTTCTTCTCTGCTAGAAGTGTCTGCACTTACAGATGCGATGCCTTTACAGGTTGTTGAACTACATGCATATTTTTAATGGTTTTAAAAGATGCTGCTTCTAATTTTTGTCCTTTGCAATCCTTTTACAATTTTTATTGACTCAAATTTTGGATGAAATCCAGTTGGTAGCTTCATTGAGGGTTCTACCGGAGTTTGCTTTAATAGCTTTTTATCCTGAAGCAGAGGTATGCATTTGCTAAACAATAATATCATCTTTTGTAAGACCATGATGGTTTCAAATACCCAGTAGAGCAGTATCGGAACATATTGGTTGGTACCAGTACTGAGTCGATCCTATTAACTCAAAGTTTGTCAGTATGTTCGAGTTCATTGTAATGCATCTACTCATAGGACTTAAAGCCCTTTGGATTTATTTTGTTGCCTGTACAGTCTTCATTTCTGTTGCAATCTATTTCTGCTACCATAAGCAAGTGCAACTAAGCATGTGGTTTTGTGTTGTTCTCATTTCAAACTATCTTTCATCAAATTATCCCTGGCAAGTGTTTAACATACTAGGAAATCTGCAATTTTGATACTGTGGGATAAACTCTCTTGTTAACATGTTAGCTAAATCCTGTTTTGTGGTCATACTAATGTTTTTTAATTTTTTGTTTGTTTACCCAGATATCTGAGCTTATATTTGGTAAAATATGTCTAGGTGAATCTATCAATTACTGGAGGAACCTGTTTCCTAGATGCTTATATAAATGATACACAAGTGGCAGGAATAGTCCAACCTCCTGAAAGCACTGAATGTTCACACTTCACCCTTGGTGCTAGAGGCTTGGGAATGGCTCTTGTGATAGTTCGTGATAGTGGGCTTTCACCTCCAGCCAGTGCTTCAGCATTGGTACCCTCTTTTGATTTACTACTTAAGCTTTATGTTAGTTAACTGTTTTTGTTTTATTTCTTCTGCTTCTTTTATTATTTGAAAAAAATATTATGCTTGACTTTTTGAATTTTCTAATTTGCGAAGCTTTTCTGGTTAATTTACTTGTCCATTTTCCCTTTCTTGTACTTTATTTTATTATTAGACGAGACAAATTCATCTAATGTGTGTTATATTTTCTTATATTGCTTAGCATTAGTTTGACATTTAAACTTTTTATTTGATGAAATAAATGGGGTGATACCCTTTTGGATAAAGTAGTTCCTTTTTCTGGTAAAGAACAGCTCAGCAAAAATCATAACAAATAAAAATTAATCCAAAGGAGGAGGAATAATAACCAATATCCTCTGGGTTAAAACCTTGTCAGAGGCCATCTGTACTTTTCTAGTGCTATCATATTGACCATTATGTTTACTTTTTGAATCTCTCTTATCTGTTGTTGTCACCTCTCATGCTCATTCTTGAATATTGTTTATTCCCACTTTTGGTTTTCAATAATTCATATCGTATGACTTCAACTTCAACTTGTTACATTTGGTAACAAAAATGTGTTATCAAGCACAAAACTGATGCTTTACCAACCGGATTGTGTATGCCAATAAACCATTTGTTCTTACTTTGCAAGAACAGTTATTAACTGATTCTTAAATGTCTTTTGTCACATTGCTTAATGTGTCCCCAATATGAATCATTGCGATTCCACTTGCTTTTGACAATTGACTATTGGATATCAACAAACTTTTGTCTTGTACGTAGTTTCTGATGATTTTTCCTTGGGGTCAAAATGTATTCGATTTTCTGGTTTCTTTTTATACCAAGGTTCCTAATTTTGCCTGACCGATATATACCAAGTGATACTTACCAGTTCGGGCATAAACCGACATATGGACCAGTCCTTTCTAGGCAGTTAGCGTCCACATGAAGGGTTATCTGTCAGTAACCCATTGAATCAGGCTTGCCATCCCATTTTTGCCTGTTATGGGTCCTGGACCTGGCGGTAAGCCAACCTCCTAGTCCTAAAATCCATTGGGGTCTCTTTGGTGTATTTGAAATGCCCTAAACAACCCGCTTTCAGCCCTCTTCTCATCCCCTCTCACATCTCTTTCTCAAAATTTTCTCAAATCTCATACAAATCTATCTCAGATCTCTCACAAACTCTCTGAAATCTTCAAGGAGAGGCTTCATTGCCTAAGGAAAAGGTTCAACTTGAAGAACTGTTCCAGTTTTTCCCAGAAATTGGGTAAATTAATACCTAATTTACTTCATTTTGTTGAATTATCAGGAAAGGAATCAGTGAATTATCAACCATTCAACAAGATTTCTTGAACAGCTTATTTCATTTTGTTATACTTGGGTGGGCAACCCTATTTAGGCCTCAATTTAGTTTGTGTTAGTCCTAGAAATATCTTGGGTGGTCCAAAATCCAAATACAATGAACTAGTTTTATGGTCAGTGTCTGCTGCGCATTATGTATAAAGCAGTGCATGCATGCTTCTGGTTGGGCTTATGTATCCAATCGGAAAGGATTTGGATTGCAGTTCTTTTTCTGACTCCTTATTTTTCTTTAATTTTAATTTTTTTTCTTTTGTAGTTGGGTCTCCTGGGTGGGTTGGAACAAAAAGGTAAATAGAATGTTGGTTGGGTTACAGTGGGAGGGGTGTGAGAGGGTGGACTAGGGGGTGCATTTGGAAAAAATCAGAGGGAAGATTAGCATCTAGAAGGAACTTGTTCTCTTCTTTCAAAGGTATATTTTACTAGTTGACAAGATGGAGTATCTTGCTAGTTAGCGAACTGGAGTAGTTCATATTTGGAAATCTGCTCCCAAATGAATGTATCTTGTTCGGTTATTCATAAAAGCTTATCCATGCTGTTTGTGTTGATTTTTAAATTTGAGAGTTCATGACCACAGTGATCAAATTAAGGGAGAAGACTTCCACAAGGATAGGATTATGACATAAATTTTCTCTCCAATGTATGTTCAAATTCTGCAGAAACTAAAAAAAAAAGGTCTATTACACTACTGTTCTTGGAGTCTAATAATTCATTCCAATATGAATTATACATTGGAAGCTGCATATACAGCTTGTTTGTGTACTTCTTGGCACTTTCCTGTTAAATATAATTTTGTTTCTCAAGAGAAGAAAGTTGAAGTACTTTTGGTTTGATGTTGAGAAAATCAATGTCACCATTTCTTTTCATACTATACTCAGGAACTGTATACAGTTTGTGTTTTCTATTAAATAAGATGGGAATCTAACAGTCTGATTTATAGCGACGAGAAGATGAGGAAGAATGGGGTTTTTTTGTGTTTTTTTTTGGTGGGGGGGGTGAGTGTGCGTTGCGTAGTGTGGTACTGAAGTTTGGAGGAATTCTCAGGTTGGTGTTGCATATCTGAAGTTGCTTGTCTATTGCAAAACATATATTTGGCCAGTTTTGGGAAGGCAAAAGTAGCTATCTTACAATTGTATAAAAGCCTTTTTTGTTAAGAGGTGTTTTCTGAATTATGTTGTGTGCCTTTTTGATGTGAAACATTAGTATTTCTATGTTGATTGTTTACTATGTTATTCATGTGAAGAGGAGCTTGTTTGGTATATGTATTTTCTTCCTGTCCCCCTTGTTTGGAGGACTAGAGAGGAGAAGATGAGGAAGCATGGAGGGTTTTATGGTGTGGTTTAAGGTTTGGAGGATTCCTCAGGTTGGTGTTGTGTATCTGAAGTTGCTTGTCTCTTGCAAAAACATATATTTAGCTTCAATTTTTAAGAGGCAAAAGTAGCTAACTTACAGTTGGATAAAAGTGTCCTTGTTAAAAGTTGTGCCTCTTTAAGTTACTATGTTATTTGTGTCAAGAATGAAGTTGCTTGTCTATTGCAAAAAGATATATTTAGCTTCAATTTTAAGAGGCAAAAGCAGCTAACTTACAGTTGGATAAAAATCTCTTAGCTTCAAATTTGTTAAGAGGCAAAAGCAGCTAACTTACAGTTGGATAAAAATCTCCTTGTTAAGAGGTGTGCCTCTCTAAGTTACTATGTTATTTGTGTCAGGAATTCTTTTAGGAATTCAGTATGGTGTTGTTCTTCTCTAATGTACAGCCATAAATGTCATGCATAATTAAGTCGCAACTGCAAGCACACAAAATTGTTTGATGATTGTGCATGCTTGAAATTTGACACATATATGCAGCATTCCCAATGTGATTAAAAAGGATCAGGTATGAATGGACTACAGATTTTGGGTTTGATGTGAAAGGCCTTAATGTTTATTTTTGTGTGTCAGAATCGAGTTTTTACAAATAGATTAACAGTTCTGAAGCTTGCTTGTGGTTGGTTCTCTTTTGATTGGTTGCTAACAAGATTCCAATCATCAATTCTAGGAAGCTAAACTATTGGATGCTTTTCTAAACTTTCGAATGCAAGTATGCTGATGGTTCATTATGTCATTTAGGGGACACACCTGCAAGCCAGATGTCCAATTTTTGCAAGCAATGATTTTAATTTATTTGTTATATTACAGGTTAAAGTGGCTAGTGTGGACTGGATTAAAATAATATCACAAGAAGAGATAAGCCTAATGGTAATGGTTCTTTCTGTCACCATAATTGCCCTCTATCCAGAAATCATGCTTGATATGCTTTGTCTTAAAATTGTAGGAAGGAACCACAAAAACTTTTGATATTTTGGCTGGGACAGAAGATGGTAGCATCTTTGATTCTTCTCAGGTGCCCATAATTTCTTACTGAACAGTCTCTTTGATTTCATGTTTTTACCCTTAATCATGTCACCACTTTCTCATGCAATCATTTATCAAACAAACATTGGATTTTTCTATGCAAAGGCATTTTTCTTGATGTTTATTGGAATTCATTTTTGTTCAACTTATTTACTGGTGCTTGCATGACATTGCTAGTCTTGAAGAGATATATGTTTACTCATTGGGCTAAACATGAAATATGTCTTCTATTTAGTTAGTTGTTCAATTTTCATATTTCTTTGTGAAAAAAATTAATATCTATCTTCCTTTTTAGAACTTACGTTATTCTTGTTTTCAAGTATATGTATATGAAAATTAAAGTGCATCTTGAGGATGGCATACTTGAGCCTGTTGATGAGTACCATTCTTCAAGAACTGGCAATTGGCTAGTACGTGAACCTAACTTTTCCGTCAGAGCAGCAAAGCTTGGTCTTGCAACTCTCTTTGTAAGTTTATATTATCTTGGCATTTCTTATGTTAATCTGGATGTATCAAATATCTTTATCATATACATATTAGGTTTCCTGATGAGATATTTAATTTCAGGTCAGCGTCAGTCAACAATCAGGTTATGAAATCGTTAGTCAATTTGTTAAAGTGGAAGTATATGGACCATTACGCCTGCATCCTGAATATCTTTACCTTCTACCTGGTGTCTCTTACTTGGTAATATCTTTGTAGTCATTCATTTACTATCTAGTCCAAGGATGCAACTTCTTGCCTTTGCTATAACTATAAATAATAAGTTTGCATGTGGGAGTGTCAATATTTTGCCCATTCCATGTCATGAATGCCTTTGCTGGGTACATGCCCCAATGTTATGCTGTGGTATGGAATGTGGAGCAAACATCTGTCCTCTGCAGCTTACTGTTTTCTCTTGTGAAACTCATGGCACAGAAGTAGCACAATTCAAGCATAACAGTTTTTAGTTATGTAACATCATATTTATGTGCTCTAGTATTTTGATTAGCTGCATAACAATCTTTAACTGTTTTTTAGCTGACTGTGAAAGATGGCCCGAGAATTGGAGCTTTTGTTGAGTTCACCAGCCTGCATGAGGAAATTGTTGTTGTTCAGAAACCTTCAGGAAAGCTTTTTGCTAAATCCATAGGAAATGCTGTAAGTGATAAGTAGTATTTTTTTTTCATTATGGATCTTTTGTTGATTGTTTTTTTTTTGTTCAACTCATCCGTGTCACTTTGTTAATTAAAAACCGACTTTATTACTTTATGTGGTAGATTAGAATATTGTGTTTCTATGCTAAATAAATCAATTATAATGAATTACACTCCCACTGTTAGACTGTCCGTGCAGCTGTTTATGGGAATGGAGATTCCTTGATATGTGAAGCTTATGCAAAAATTGAAGTTGGAATTCCACCAGCAATGGGTTTGAATCTGCAAAGTGACAAACTTTGTGTTGGTTGCAAGATGCCAGTCTTTCCATCTTTCCCTGAGGCATGTGATCCTGAACAAGCATGCTACTTTTTTTTAATGTGATCAGCTGTTACTGATTCATCAATGCTTAATCAGGGAGACTTATTTTCTTTTTATGAGGTCTGTCAAGAGTACAAATGGACAATAGGGAACGAGAAGGTGATTTTTTCACTGAATTGCTTGGTGTTTATTTATGCTTTATGGTGGTATACTAATGCCCTTATCCTGTATGCTAGGTGCTTAGCTTTCGAATAGACAGTTGTGAGCAAGATGGTTATCCATGCCATTCAGTTGCCAGTGACGGTGCATTTATTAGTGTTTTGACTGGAAGGTATTCACTTTGACTTGGATGCCAATGCGATTAGTTCAAGAAGTATATATTTTTGGAATACACTTTATCATGAACTCCAAATAAAGGGAATAGTTGGTTTATTCCCTTCAAATCTGCGGTGCTACCAAGTGCATGAGGCTCCTGCTATTGCGGGGTCCTGATAAAATCACTTTGTGAAGCCTATAGGTGGGGGACTGTTTCCATGACTTGAACCCTTTTTTCTCCAATGGTACACTCTTTAGGCTAGTTTCTTATATGGTAATCAACCTTTCAGCCCATTTTATACTTTAACTACATAATCATTATATTGATATATAAAAGTTGACTTTTACTGGTAAAAGCAGATTGTCTAATTTAACCACAGATTGGGTCTTATACTTGACAAAGTTGCAAGGTTGCATTCAATATATTAAATTATTGCATGAATCTAATTTTGTAAAAATCTACTATAATAAACCTCAAGTATATTGTTCCGTATCTCCAAGTTTCCTTTCCCATTCTGGTACCTGCTTATGCTATACTGAAACCAGAATGTCCAGAACAACCGAAAATAAATAAAAAGTTGTTGTATAATAATTTCCATATTTAGTTCTATTCTATGAAAAGTAACTTAAGGAGGGATTGGTTGTTTAATTCTTTCTATAATTAAAGCATAGGACATTTTGAAAAAGTCCTTGCTAAGTGATTATCATTTATACAGCAATACTGTGAGTCTATGATACTTATCTGATTGTGGATTTGCTGAAACCTGGAGCTTGGAAGAAGAGATGTACAAAACTATGAATGGTGAGATGAACTAATTTTTAGTAAAGCAGTTTCTTTTTGCTATTAGGAATTCATCATGAATTTGTAACTCCCTTTAGATCCATATTTATGTGTCACAAAGAACTTGAGAACTTCTTATCCTAACTGAAAAATGGTTCTCAACTTCCTATTGTAATATTAGAATTTCAATCAGAATTTTTTGTTTTTGTAGCATGGTTTCACAAATAGCACAAATATTGGAATATAATAACAAAGTGGTTTTTATATATTTCTGATTCTTAGACTCGACTTTTTGTCCATTACTTCTGTATTGACCTGACATTACATAATTATTGGCTTCGGTTCTGCCCCTTTGATGCAGCCAATACAATAGGAACTAGGCAAGACTCAGTAGATACAAGTTGTAACTGATCTATATGTATGATTTGTCAATACTTAGTTAAAGAATAGGTTGAGAAGCAAGGATTCTTGTATCACATACGAACCCGTACCGGTCTCTGGTTGAACTGATACATATCTGTTGGTACCTATGTACTGATACATGATATGGTACACTAGTATTGGTGTTTCGAAAATGAAGAAGAAGAGGAAGGTGCAATGGAGGAAGAGGAGGAAAGAGGAAAAAAGAAAGAGTAAGGAAGAAGAGGAGGCGGAGGAAGAGGAAGTAAGAAGAGAAGGTCATGGTGGAAGAAGGAAGAAGAGGAAGTTGTGAAGGAAGAGGAGAAGAGAGGCGGAAGCCTCTTGGGGAGGTAAGCGGTGGTGAATGCAAGGATTGAAATACCGTATCGTATCGGTGTTTCGAGCTTGGCTCGGTACGGTATGGTACCATGTACCGAGCGGTACACCTAATTTAGGTATAAAATCCTTCGTAAATACCTGAAAGTAAAAAAAAAAGCTAGGATAGGGTTTCTAAGTTAGAAATAAATATAGTAATAGTATAAGTTTAACAAAATCAATGTAAATTATGTAAAAATAGTATCACATATCTTATTTGGCCTTTGGGGAATAGTCTTGTACAAGGTTCGTATTTCAGTCCGTTACAGATTGTCCTTATGTAAATATTAAAATATCTATAGAAAAATCATTTGAATTATTAGACTATTTTGTTACAATATAAACTTTAAAATTTAAATAAATTAAATAATCACATATGTAGATATACCTGATTGTTGATTCTACCATCAAAACGAACGACGGGCCTCCATGGGTGGTGGATCGGGGTCCTCGATCGTATACATCTGCATATCAATATGATATGTTTGTTGGACCCAATCAGGAAATTGATCCCACGACATCGTGTATTGATACATCGTATTCCATTGATGCGTCAATGTGGTGATGATCATAGGCTGATCGTCACGAATCACATTTGTCCGAGGTAGCTCCTGAGGAATATATTGGTGAATGTCAGAGCTTCTACTTTCGCTATTGATCTACTGCTTTGTACCATATTGTTGCTCAGAGAAGGATGACCAACTATTATCGTACTGTTGTTGCTCGTATAATTCTCCATAATATGACGGCTGTGAATACGATGAGCGTTTTTCTATGTCTACATCATGTAGGCTCTCTGGCTCTGTCGCATCTGCTCAAATTCATCCACTACCTTTCCCTTCCCCTTCCCCTTCCGCGCATAAACTTGACCAGTACCTTGTCGAGTTCTATAATCTGAATTTTGGATGACATGTGTAAAATATTGCTCCTCGGTCCATGTATCATCCTCAAGTTATGTAGACGAGACCAATGATTGCCTGGCATTGTCGTCATCATCCGTCGAGGCACTGCTGTCCGTGTTGCTATCATGTCTCTGGACTGAGCAAGTTACTAAATGTGATTATGAAGGCGTCTCGTCGCCCGACTCGATTCTTTCTAACAATGCGATTGATGCTACTACCTCCCCCTTTGCCTTTGCACGTTGGGCGGACGATTGTGATTGTTGGGTGTTTGTAGTTCCTTGAGCAGTTTGACTCGATGTTGTTTGACTCTTGCCACGTTGTGATCGAGGGGGATTTTCTACCTATTGGGCTTGTGCTTCTTTTTCTATTGCCTCGATGATAAAACATGAAGGACGCTGAGGATCTCTCGCCCCATCAAGTAGAGGATCCTCTTGGTTCTTTGTTGCTTCAACCCAAACTTACATTGGCTCTGAATTTTCGTTGTAGAATTGGAGGTCGATGGGATCAATAGCTGGTTCCTCTGGCTCCTTATTCAGCTCAGCACATCGCAATCTTAGTCGCATGTCATAATAGACATATATATACCAGTTTCTCTAACCGTTTGTAGGAGAGTTTGTTGTGGACCTTCGTGTGAATAAATGCAAACGTTGACCAACCTTCTTGAAATTTGTTCTATTGTCGGTTATTATTGGGACAACATACTGTTATCTGATCTCCTCTATTATAGTATCCATCAAGCTCTTAATGTAGTTTACATCTATTAGGACTCTAGCTAGGAGAGTCTTAATTGATAGGGGCATTCATGTAAAACCTACCTAAGCCGACCCTTATTAAAGAGGTGAAGAGGCCGGCTAGGGTTTGGAAGTTATTTCTTAGAGAAGAATTAGGAGTTGTAAAGGAATAAGAGTCTTAAGTAGGAGTCTTATTAGGAGTCTTGAGTAGGAGTCCTATTAGGAGTTGGTTAGAAGTAGGAGTTTTGAGTAGGAGTCCTATTAGGAGTTAGGGTTTAGAAGCCCTATAAATAGCCATGTATTCCTCCTCTTTTCATCGGCAATAGATGAATCTTTTCTGCAGCCTTTGAGCAGCAACTTGGAGGAAGGAACCCCTATAGAGTTCCAGGAGGCCGATCCCCTAAAGAGATCAACCCCAAGCTTAGAATCTACAAGGGTTCTAACACTTGGTATCAGAGCAGCGTTCTTGGCATCTCGCTGCCCTTCCATAGCCATCCATCATCTCTCCACAACCGCCCAAAGCAATTCCCACAATTGCTTAAAAGATCGTTGCCAAATTCCACCGTCATCTCCACCACCGCGGATCATTCTTTGATCTCCCTCGTAAATTACAATAGGTTCTGGTTTCGTACCTTACTGCTGTTGCAATTTAGTTATCCTTATTCAAAAATCCAAAAATAAATTGTTCCTATATTGCTGCATAAACTTTTCGTCGCATAGTTTTCATCTTTACGACGAATGATACATTGCAGAATTCCAACCGCATAGCACAGTCTGTTTGATCTTGTTACTATATTTTTTCTATCCAAATCTTTACGAAATTTTTATTATAACTTTGAAACTTCCTAACAACAGATTTCCCTTTGGATTTGTCAAAAAATTCTTAATATAAACGATTGATCTTTTATGTCTAATCTGCTATACTTGAAAATCTGCACTATAAAATTCCAACCGTATAGCACAGTTTGTTTGATCTTGCTACTATGTTTTTTCTGTCCAAATCTCTACGAAATTTTTATGATAGCTTTGACACTTCATAACAGTAGATTTCCCTTTTGTTTCATCAAAAAATTCTCAATATAAATCGCTGATCTTTTACGTCCAATCTGCTACAATTGAAAATCTGTGCTGCAGAAAATTTCAACCGCATATTATTGCCTTAACCGATCTATTTGTAATCTTTTTGAAACAAAATTTCTTATACACTTTATAGATCATCTTGGTTTCCATCTAAAGATTGATCTATTGAAGAATTTATCTCAGAAAACGATTTTGTGTTGCTGCAAATTTTCGTCGTAAAATCGCTGAAATTTTTCAGTGAGAATTTTGCTTTCACAACTTGCACCATTTGTTTGCTATTATACTGCCAAAATTTTCTTCATAATTACACCTTAAATATAACTGAGATTTTGCTTTCAATTCTCTTCTCAAATCTCCTAAGTTTTTGGTGGAAATTTCATTGAGAAACCATTGTTTCTTCGACGACAATTCTGCTTTTACAAGACAACACAATTCTGCAGTAAACTTCCACTGATTTCTATCAAACCTTTGCTGCCATCTACCACAGATCTAAAACATTCATCTATAGCCCTAAAACTCCACTAAACCACACCCTCAAACTTCACCCAAAACAGCTGCAAAACAAGCCTAAACCGCAGCCTACATCCACCAATCCACCAACCCTTTCGACCATCACTTCTCTCAACCTATACTTGTCTTTAACCCGACAACAAAAGAGAGATCTTAACATCACAGATTTAGAGGCATATACTATGGCATCTAAGGAGGTAATCAATGTTAAATTCGAAGCCTTGGAGGCGCGAATGGAGGATAAGATTCGAATTCTCTTTACCGACCTCAGTTTGGGCCGACCTCCAAGCATGAAGAAATCACATTAAGGAGAGAGCTCTAACCAATCGCACCAAGCTCGAAGAGATGACTTCCAAGAGAGGGGAGGCTTTATGACCGACCCCAACTATCCACACATGAGGGTGGACTTCCCTAGATGGGAAGAAGGAGACTCGATTGGTTGGATCTCGCGCGCGGAGCGATATTTTTTGTATCATAAAACTGCGGATGCATCTATGGTGGAAATTGCAGCTATATATCTTGAAGGGGATGCCATACAGTGGTTTAACTGGTTTAAATATACTAATGGAGTCCTCTCATGGCAACAATTCAAAGAAGGACTATTGATCCGCTTCGGACCAACCGGTTACAAGAACATTGATGAACAACTAGCAAAGATCCGACAAACCTCTACCGTTCAGGAGTACCAAACCAGGTTTGAATGGTTATCTAATCAAACTTGTGATTGGTCTCAAAAACAACTATTGGGGACCTTCATTGAGGGCTTGAAGTCGGAGATCCGGGGAGAAGTTAAAGCACGACAACCATACACGCTTATGGCAGCCATCTCTTTCGCACGACATCAAGATGTGCGATTGAACCATGAAGCTCGGAGGACTAGGATCGCTTCTCGACCTACAATGCAGAAGCCCTCAACCCCCCCTACTATCAACCAAGTCCCTGCACCAAAAATGATGACAAGAGAAGAGCTTTGGGAGCGATCTACGGAGGAGTTATGTTGGCACCGCAACGAGCCGTGGAGCCACGAACATCACTGTAGAAAAGGGAGACTTCTTATGATTAAACCAGTAGAAAAAGAGGTCATTGAACATCTAGAAGGGAGCCTTGATAATGAAGAAGAAGATGCAGAAGAAGAGCCACAACCGACCGAAGTTATGGTACATGCACTAGCCAGCTACTCAAACCCGCAAACGATGAAAGTTGAAGGCCTTCTTAAACAACAATCGATCACTGTTCTCATCGACACGAGCAGCACTAATAACTTCCTAGATAGTAAAGTTGCTGTCCAGATGGCCTTACCTATCGAGTATTACAGTAGGTTTGACGTCAAGTTCACCAACGGACGGATTTTGAAGTGTGATCGTAGGCACTCGCGGGAGAAACTGTTCCTGCAGGACCAAGAGATAATTGCAGATTTCTTCCTCCTCGCTCTTGATGATCATGAGGCTATGCTCAAAATTGAATGGTTGACAACATTAGGTAATGTTTTCTGGAATTTTATGAAACTAATTTTGAGATTTTACAGTAAAGGGAAACAGGTGATTCTACACGGGAAACGTGGGGGCGATGTAATGACGATTTGCACACAACAAATGGAGAAGGTTTTGCATAAAGCATGCAGCGACTTTTTGGTACAACTTGAGCAGCAAACTAAGGGAGAGCCAATATAATTTGAAGATCCAAACCTACTTCCTTTGCTTGCTGAATTTTTAGATATATTTGACGAACCGCACAACCTACCTCTTGCCCGTCGGCATGATCATTGTATACCGATTATTCTGGGCAAACCTCCTGCAAATACTTGGCTATATCAACATTCATATCTGCAGAAGGATGAAATAGAAAGGATTGTAAAAGAGATGCTCGAAACAGGAGTTATTTGGCCAAGTTGCAGCCCCTTCTCTTCACCGGTGCTCTTCGTATAAAAGAAGAACGAAACATGGCGAATATGCATTGATTACCGAACCCTCAACGGCATAACCGTCAAAGACAAATACCCTATTCCAGTAGCAGATGAATATGAATTGCCGTTGAGGCATAACCCTCAACGGCATAAATCTTCACAAAGCTGGACCTTCGATCCGGGTATCATCAAATATGAGTGTGTAAAGAAGACATACCGAAAACCACCTTTTGAACACACAACGGCCACTACGATTTTTTGCTTTCTTCACTAGAAGGTGGAATATCTTCGGCATATCATATCAGAGGAAGGTGTAACGGTAGACCCCTCCAAAGTTGGAGCAATGCAAAACTGGCTGACCTCGAGGAACATAAAATTGTTACGTGGCTTTATCGGTTTAATAGGCTACAATCGCAAGTTCATGAAAAACTATGGAAAGATCAGTGTACCACTTATTCCCTTACTGAAAAAAGATATCTTCCAATGGTCGGACAAAGCCTCCGCTGCCTTCGATAAACTTAAGGCAGCCATGACGACGACGCCGGTGCTAGCACTACCAAATTTCAGCCGACCCTTCATTATTGAGGTCGACGCATCTGGAGTCGGAATTGGAGCCATTCTCGTGCAAGATGGTCGACCACTCACATACACTAGTAAGACATTGTCTCCCTCCCATCAAAACATATCAACATATGATAAGGAGATGCTCGCCATTGTGCACGTAGCAACGAGGTGGAGACCCTACTTGATCAGTCGACGATTTCAAATTAAAACCGACTATAAAAGCTGGAAATACTTTTTGGAGCAAAAGATATCATCCCCTAAGCAGCAAAAATGGGTAACAAAACTTCTTAGTTTTGATTATGAAATAACTTACAAAAAGGGGAAAGAGAATGTTGTTGCAGATGCGCTTTCGCAGCTAGCCGAGCAAACTGAACTTTCGGCCGTTTCGCTTCCGACCAGTGACTTCCTTGAGGATATTAAGATGGAATGGCAGGATGATCCTGAGACCAATAAGATCATAAAAAAATTGGAAGAAGCATCAAGCTCTGTGGCTCATTACAATTGGGATTCAAAAGAATTACACTATAAAGGATGCATTGTGCTTATGACAAATTCTACTTGCATCTTCACGAGCAGATTTTGGACAAAGTTATTCCATATGCAGGGTACTAAATTGAAAAGGAGTATGCAATATCACCCACAAACCGACAGCCAGACGAAAGTTGTAAATAGGTGCTTGGAGACAGCCCAAAGCCACCCACCAAATATGACTACTCAAGGAGAACTCCAAACCCAGCCAAGTGTCATTATTGATCAACAGATTGTGACTCGATGACGACGACCCACTACTGAAGTGCTAATACAGTGGGTGAACCTACCAACAGAAGATGCCACTTGGGAGAACTATGACGACTTAAAGATCAAATTCCCAAAATTCATGAATCGTCAGCCTCGAGGACAAGGCTGATTTGAAGAGGGCGGGTCTGTTAGGACTCTAGCTAGGAGAGTCTTAATTGATAGGGGCATTCATGTAAAATCTACCTAAGCCGACCCTTATTAAAGAGGTGAAGAGGTCGGCTAGGGTTTGGAGGTTATTTCTTAGAGAAGAATTAGGAGTCGTAAAGGAATAAGAGTCTTGAGTAGGAGTCCTATTAGGAGTTGGTTAGAAGTAGGAGTCTTGAGTAGGAGTCCTATTAGGAGTTAGGGTTTAGAAGCCCTATAAATAGTCATGTATTCCTCCTCTTTTCATAGGCAATAGATGAATCTTTTCTGCAGCCTTTGAGCAGCAACTTGGTGGAAGGAACCCCTATAGAGTTCCAGGAGGCTGATCCCCTAAAGAGATCAACCCCAAGCTTAGAATCTACAAGGGTTCTAACAACATCTTAGATCTTTTCAGAAGCATTAACTGATTTATGAAACACCACTTTTCTGTTGCAATAAGCAAGAAAGTTGATAATACTCATTTTTGTTGGTCCTGTCCAACTATCACACATCAGTGTCACCCCATATTCATCCTATTGCCTCTTGAAGGATTTGATCCAATCCTTTAGTTCTGCCACCTCCTCATCTAAGTACACACCATAAATCCCCCTCGGTGTTGGATGTTGAATCCCTGTGCCAGACTTTTGAATAGAAGAGACTATGTTTTGATAATATGGGCCTTGGGCTTTGTTGGCTAGAATTCTGTGGAAGTTGAACCATTTTGAAATTACCTTCCCAAGACCCTGCTTCTTTTCTTTTGTGTATACATCGTCAATTCGTGTCTTTTGGCCTGACTGAGGAGCAGTTGGTTGCCTCATGTTGGCCGACTTGTAGATTCCACTACCACTGTCATGCTCCAATTGTGAGTCTGGTCGTCGATGTCTCATTACTTCATCGATCGTATACTAATGCTCCAATGATGCATGAATCCCAATTGTGAGATCTAAGTCAACTTGATCGCCGCAACCCTCATACTGATTATAAATTGATTCTTGCGTAGCCCTATAATATTCTTTCTCAACTCTTGCCTTCTTTTTTAATGTATCTTCCTTTGCTTGTTGTAGCTTGCTTTGATATAATTTATGGATTTCCGTCGGAACCTTCTTGCATTTTGCAAAATCAGGATATCCGTTGGCGAAATATATCTTCACCCGAGTTATTCCTCTAGTTTTGCCAATGTAGTCACAATAAATACATTGCCAATGATGACAGTTCCATCTATTTTTGGGGCATGAACCGATGCATTATCATGTGGCTATTCCTTTGGTGTCATGATCATACCAAATTTAAATCAAATAAGCTATAAAGTATAAAAATATTAAATTGACCAAACATTGATAAAAAATCACTAATTGTAGCATTAAATAATTTTTTTAAAATATAACTAATTCTATTTTATCATCATAAATATGTTACATACATAAAAGAAGCATTAAATACATAATTTTGATCTAATATGAGATAAATTATGATAAAATCATCATTAGATACATTAATCACTTGATTAACATCGTTAATTACCTACTAATTACTTCTCTTTCAACACTATAAACATGTCAAAGACCCTAATAGGTATTAAAGACATTAAATTGATCTAAAATTGATCAAATTTTGATTAAATCATCATTAAAATGACTAATTACAGCATTAAATAACTTTAATAAAACTTAATTAAACCTATTTTACCATTATAAATATGTCAAACACATAAAGGAAGCATTAAATACGTAATTTTAATCCAATATAGTTCAAATTACGATGAAATCATCATTAGATACATTAATTACATGATTAACATAGTTAATTACCCACTAATTACTTTTTTTTCAACACTATAAACATGGCAAACATCCTAATAGGTATTAAACACATTGAATTGACATAAAATCGATCAAATTTCAATTAAATCATCATTAAAATGATTAATCACAGCATTCAATAACTTTAATAAAACTTAATAAAACTTATTTTACTATCATAAATATCTTTCAATATTTAATATGCATGAAATATAAATGTTTGACCTATTAAGTGTCTAGTTTCGATTTAATCAATATTAAACACACTAATCATAATATTAAAGATCTTAATTATTCTCTAATTAAAGAAAGAGAATACATAACTCTTGATTAGAAAGTTTTTCCTTTTAATCTTCCCAAATTAGTCTCGATTCAATTCACAAATTGTTGTTTTGTAAAGTTTAGGAGAGCACAAATATGAGAAAAAAAAAAAGTTTGAGATAGTTTAAGAGAGTATAAGAATGAAATGAAGTGAAATAGAGGAGAAGAAGGGTTTAAAAACCTATGAGAAAAGGGATCCATCGATCAATTTGACCATTGGAGCACTGTTACCGAGCGGTAACAATTGAAATCAATCGTTACCGAGCTATGCCGGGCGGTAACGGTCGAAATTTCGACCGTTACCTCCCGAAGTAACCCTGTATCGTCTTTCGACCGTTACCTCCCGATATAACCCTGTATCGTCTGATATGGGGTGCTTTTAAGCGTTCCGACCAGTAGGGTTTAGTCCGCGTACTTGTATGCAGTCGGACCAGTATGTGTTGCTCGTATCGAACGGTATCATTCGAAACTGTATACCTTGGGTGAATAACAATGATGACAGTGTCGAGTGGTAGTAGCACCCGATGGTGGTGGTGGTGGAGGCAGAATTCCATGTTCCTGCAAAAAGAGAGAAGAGAGGAGGAAGCCTATCAGAGAGGTAGGTGGTGGTGAACGACGATGACGATATTGTCGGATGGTAGTGGCACACGATGGTGGTGGTGGTGGTGGAGGCAAATGACAATGACTTGGGAGCAATTCCATGTTCCCTGCAAGAAGAGGTTTCATTTTAGCAAGCGCTAATTGAAGATTTAAGTTTTTTTAGTTTTCTAATTGGCCTGGACTGCCTGAAATAGGAGCGGTCTGCATCCTGGGTCATGCCTGGACCAATAGGTACTGCCTGTTTCATAACAGTCCGGCCAAAATGGCGAACCTTGTGGAGAAGAGGGAATGTGAGGAAGAGTATTACCTCTACTATTGCTGCTTGCCGCACTGCAACGTTGCCATTGCTGCCCAACTATTGTTGTTCCTGATGCTGAGATGGTCACATTGCTGCTGTGTTTCAAGAATAAGAAGCATTTTCGGATGTTACACACTGGATTTAAACCCCATGAAGTTACAAATCCTCTCCATTAATATTTTTTAATAAAATCTGATGTAACTAAATGTCAGTTTTAGGATAGATCAGGAGCAGTTAATAAATCAAAAGCATTCAAATATGTTTGTATATAATTAGATAAAACAAATGTTTACTTTAGAAACAACTTTAAATTCATTAAATAGAAAAGCCGATAGATTGGGAATAATTCATCAATGAAAAGCATTCAAAACTACATATAATTAGATAAATTGAAAGAAGTTTATATTTTTAAGTAGCTTTTAACTTTATTAGATAGACAGCTAGCCTTGGTGCTGTGGTATGGTTGCTCTTTTACAACTTGGGTGTTCAAGAGATCAAGTAATGGAAACCTCCTGCACCAAATGATTCTTTTTTACTTTAAATTTTTATCTTCTTTAACATAAAAATAGTTTTATAAATATTTAAAATTACAATTAGAAAATATAAAATAGTTTAGATTTAAAAAGTGTGGTTAGTTTACACTGTATGTATAATTATGTTTATTTTTAAAAAATAATTTTAGATTCATTTTTGAAATACCATAATATTTTGTCATATCCTATTCAATTCTAATTTGAAAGTAAAAAATGTTGGTTACTGAGACCTGTCTCACTTGATCCTTGGTCCTCTAGTGAGAGCAACATTGATGTGTATATTTCATTTAATATAAAATAATGTGAGCCTAATTATTTACAGCCATGCTGTCAAAGCCAATTCCATATAAGAGGTTAGACCCACAGGCCCCTTTGGTGTTTATAAATATTGTTAGATGAAGATTGCCTTCCATATCAGCTAATGAACTTGGTTTATATTTACAAAAACAATATTGTTATCCTCTGCCTGACAGAGAAAGGAGTCTAGGACCACTTGTAATGATTCATAGGACATATACATATCACAATATTTTAAACATTATACAAATTTTAGCGAAAAATAAGAATTATTTAGTTTGTTATTAAATTATAACATTAATTTTTTGGTCTATATTGATGTTGAAAAGAGTACTAATTTTGAACACTGGATATTATAAACTTGAGGGTCTACAAGAGATCGATGCTGAAAACCTTGAAACTCAATATATTTTTTGTTCGTTTTTAATTGTGTTTTTTTTAGCTGTTTGTCCTTTATAGATGCACAAATATAAGCTAAATCATAATCCTGTCATCTAGGTAAGATCTATGTCGACTAACTTCCTATAATGTTATACAATGTACATTATCATTATTATTCTTTATTTAGATTGATATTACAAGGATTCCAACCAACTTATAGTTACTCATCTGCACTCCAGCTTATTGATTTTGTAGCTGTTAGTGTAAATGTTTAATATAGATTTGGTGAACAATTTTTGTTACAGTTCATGTTCCTGAATTGTTTTTGTTTTCATGATGTATGATACTGCAGAAATTTATTGAACGCGTGCTGAAAAATGCATGCAGAATGTATTCCTGTAAGTACCATGCAAATATCTTTAGTGCATTTATTTATATAGTTCTGTGTCTGTGAACCAGATCTGCTGGCAGGTCAGAAGTATCCATTTTTATGTCGTGTGATATTGTGTTATCTGGTTCTCCTCAACAATTATCTTACACTGCATCAAAGTCGTTGGAAGTGGTACCTAGTCCTCCTCTAGCCCTTGGAATACCCATTACTTGGATCTTGCCGCCCTTTTACATGACATCGGAGATTTTGCCTAGATTATCAGATTCATATGGACAATTAGACTCCCGGAAAAGTATTACATATTCTATCCTTAGGGTATGTGGAAGGAATGATGTTCTGAAACAGGAAGGTATGACTATTGACGGAGGTAAAATTAGAACAAAGGAAAGCAAAGAAAACATTTGTATCCAGGCAAATGACCATGCAACTGGAAGAGCAGAAATTGCATGTTGTATAAAGGTTGCTGAGGTTAGTTGTGTTCCAAACTATGCCTGAATTAAGAGTCTCAGTCTTTGAGCAGCATCTGTAATAATGAAATTTCTGTTCTGTTTGTATATTTATATTACTCTTTCTGGTCTGCATCCTCTAATTTTTTTTTTCTGTGGTCTCACCCTTTCTGGAACAAATGTTGACTCATCGACTGCTGGATCAATGTTCTAAGCTAGCTTCTCTTTTATCAGCATGAGTATCTGAGAATATATAGCTGATAGTTAATATGTGAGTTCCAAATTATCAAAAACCTGACACATGGTGATTGTATGAAAAGTGGAAATACTAGAGTAGCTACCAATGTTACTAACAGAAACTATTACTCTTTATTGCTATTGGAAATCATTTGAAGTACCATGTGTGCTGTTTGATCAATTGTGAATTCATCTAACCATTTGTTAAGCTGCTAGCAAGCACTTGCCTGTTTCTCATTGTAAATGCAGTGTAACTCATTATTGATATAAGCCTCTGATGTGCCTAAATGAATTGTGCTGGTAATTCTATTATTTTCTTCCCTAAATTCCTTAGCAGATATATTCCTACATAATCTTCATTCTTGTTTCATTTCCCTTTCCCCTAAGTGTCTTAGATGTAGGAAATCTTACAAGGATATAATTTTTTTTTACTAGAAAAAAATCCTGCTCCAAACTAGTTTCATCTAAGGGCACTTTTGAAGAATATGATTGATTAATTCTTAAGGATTACTGTAGAAACCACAATTAGAATTGTTCCTTCATTTTTCTAGTAAAATAAAACAGCTTCCCTGAGTTAATTCTTATATTTTTTTCTAGGTTTGACAAAATGGTATCAGTATTAAAAACTAGTTCATACTGATCATGTGTTGTAGTATGCTTTAGTGCCAAGGAATCAATCAAATACTGACAAGACTAGCATGTACCGACTAGCATTTGCCAGTTCAATCATGGACCGCTATTCCACCCGTTAGAATGGTGTACTTGGTACCAGTTGGTATTAGATTTTTATTTATTTCCTTGTTTTGGTGATATAATCTGGCAAGGTTTACAATTTCGTACCGTATCGAAGTATCGTGCTTAGCTCGATACAATACGGTACGAGTATACCGAGCAGTATGCTTTGGCTTACCGTTCGGTATATATATATAATAAAAAAGTTCAAAAATAAAAAAAAGGGCGACAAAAAGGCGACGTTGTCTCGTTTCTTCTCCCTGCGTGGGGAGAAGAAACCTTGTTTTCTTCTCCTCGCGAAGTCAGCGACGTCGTCGAGGCTTCTCCCCGTGTGAATGAGGAGAAGTCGCTGACGACGTCGAGGCCTCGTCGCCTTAGACGAGGAGGAGGCGACATCTCATCTGCGGTGTTTGGCGAGGGAGGGTGGCGACGGGTTAGGATCGTTGAGGGAGAGTGGCATCGGATTTCTAGGTTTTCCCTTTTCTTCTCCCTCTTCTTCCTTCTCCCTCGGCTAATCCTGCCCCGTAGCAGGCAGCGACAGTCAAAATCGATCGTCACCGACTGATTTCGTGTGGTAACGGGGTGGAAACAACCCCAATCAACGGTAGCGGGTGGTCTGCGTACTGGTCTGCTGGCGGACCGATACGTATACCAAGTGATTTCATTCGAAATTAAAAACCTTACAATCTGGTAGGCCTGTATCACTAATTGGACACCAAAACTGATATTGGCTGAGATTTAAATCCTTGTTCAGCACAACAATAAGAAAAACTAAAAAATTGTTTGGTGTGGTTGGTACAGTGCAATATTTTATTAATATTATACTGTTAATAGCATACCACATGAAAATTTTTTCTTTGTTAGAATTGGTCCTTCTTGTAGGTCTTTTAGGGATACTAAAAGAACATTTCGCCTTAGTTAAGTTGCAATTTACCTGGAAATTCCGGACGACTCCCAGTGCTACAGTTTCATCATATCTTCAAATAGTTATATCAATATCTTAAGCTTTATTCGAGTTTGGAAAATTGCAGTTAATGCAAAGAAAGTGACTTGTCAAAGAGACCAACCATATTCTATAAGTGTCTCCAATAGAAATTTAGATTAAAAATCCATGAAGGCATAGCATTGTCTTTCTGGAAATATGATATAAAATTTTACAGTGTTTGGTGTCCGCACCAAGCCATTGAGTCATTCAATATCCAACATAACAATTCTTGTAGTATTAATATTTATATTTTATTATTCAACTTTGCCTCTTAACTTCATTTTTGCTTTCATCTATGTTTTTCATCTGTCCATATCATCTGTACATTGTCTTAAATCTTAAGAAGGCTAAAGCAAATCATATCTCCTTCGCATATAACTTTCTGTTTTACTCCACTAATTTACATATTCATTATTGTTTTTCCTCTTTTGCCCATCCCTTCATATGCTGAAACTTAGGTATAGTTTTTGGTTATTTATCTTGATTGCCAAGAACTTGGTCATTAGTACAATAATACAACATTGTGCTTTATTTCTTTTGTTGGATATTTACCTTTTTACCTTGTGAGAGGGCATTTTTCCCTTGTATAGCTTATCTGTGACATGTCTTGCTTAGTTAGTTATCATTTGCAAACATATCGATGTTCGTTAAATATATTCTTTCTAATTTTTGCTACTTGCAAGTCTTGTATTAGCTTGTAGAGTAAGCTATTTTAGGCAAATTAATGTGTTCTTTATTGCTCAGGTGTCACAAGTATGGGTAACTACAACAGAAGCTTTGTTACATGTTGCCTATCTTGCCGTCAATTCTAAACTTGAGTTAGATATTGGGTACTCAGATTATTTAGGTACTTTACCCACAGCTTAACAGAAGTACCTAGTCTATGCTTAGAACTTGAGGCTGGATCTGTCATTTTCTACTTAATGTTCCATTTTAGGTTATCCTTTTACTGAAGCACATGGTGTGGTTCCACTGGAAGTTGAGACTAATCATCCTGATGTCCTCTCTATTTTCATGTCATCAAAGGATAATAACAGTACACATGGCAATGAACATGTCCTTATAGAGGTATGTCAGCTCTCTTTTACTGTCACATTCAAGATATTTTATTATTTTAAACTAGATGGCTTGGTCTAGGCTTGTTCTGCTTGTTCACAACAGAGCATTCAACAGTGTCAATTTTTGTATCCTCCATGATTGACTTCCTGGTTGATTCTCCTCTTTTTTTTCCTTGGTGTTTGTTTTCTTATCATGTAGGCAAAGAAACCTGGTAATGCTCTTGTACGGATATCCATCAATAGGAACCCAAGAAATGCGGACTTCATTCTGGTATTGATTTGCTTATGCTATCAAATTGATAGAAAATAACAGCTGAACTCTTGCTTGAACATATTTGCTGAACTCTCTGGTTTGGAAGAACCAAGTTCACTTGAAAATTTCTTTGGCTTAGTCGTTTTCATCATGAAGATTAGTCAAG
Source organism: Musa balbisiana (assembly GCA_004837865.1). Taxonomy (NCBI): domain Eukaryota; kingdom Viridiplantae; phylum Streptophyta; class Magnoliopsida; order Zingiberales; family Musaceae; genus Musa; species Musa balbisiana. The sequence continues at coordinate 20,347,816 of CM017191.1, forward strand.
TAGCTTGACTTTTATGGATTGGTGCTTTGCACAAGCTCCAATATTCCAATTTTAGTGTTAAATTTGAACTGAGAATATCAACCTCGCCAGGTATCAGTTGGTGCACAATTGTATCCTAAGAATCCGGTTCTTCATGTTGGCCAATATCTGAACTTTACTGTAGTTGGTGATGGTAAGTGCCTCGCTTTACCTGCTTTTATTTCACTTTAGATTAATCTGATTCCTATCCTTAAAATACTATGCTTGTTTTACTATTTTATTTTTTGTTTCTGTTGCTAGAAAGTTCTTCATTGTTTGTCACATCCTTATGATATACTGTTAAATAGTAGTCTCTGATGCATCTTGAAAAGGCTGCTGTGCTGGCTGGATTGACTTAATCCAAAGAATTTAGGTTACCAGGATAGTAGCAGAAGATGCATTTCTTCTAAGATTTGTCTCATGTGTAAGTTGGAGCAAATGATCATCATGAATTGTTATGAGCATAAAATAGTGTCCCCGCAAGCATAAACAGTATGTCTGATTCTAGTCACTGACATGCTTTGTTGCACAAGAGGCAATCCTTGACTGCCAAATTTCTTCCGCAAATTATGCCTTTATTTGCAATTTTTCTTTTGTATCCTTGAACCCACATACTTTCTTATTTTTTAGTTGTACTTGCCTGACCAAGGTTTGAGGGATCGAGATTGAAATTAAAATTAGCCATGGGTTTCATGATCAAGATCTGATCAGCTTGGCAAGACCAGATTCATTAATCATCTTCATGATGAACACATTTTCTAAAAATTCATACATAGGAAAGATTTTGAAAATCCCAAAATATTAAATAAATGGATAATGAAAATTAGGAAAAAATAGATAACTTTGAGCTAAAAATCATGACATGGTTGAGAAAATATTCAACAGTAAGAATCACTATCTAGGCAAAATTGAAAGGTGAAGACTCCTTGGAAATAAAGGTTTTTGGGCTTTATGTGAGAAGCTTCATTTGTAGTTTTCAGAATAACTTAAGATAGATTGGTATCAGCAGACTTGGAGTCTTGGGCACAGTTTGTCCCTTTCAATCTGAGAAATCTTGATTGTGTGGACTGTCGATTCATTCTCAAATTGCTGGTGAAGATGGCTAGAATCTATTAGAACTCACCTAGATAAGATGGTTGTAGAATCTTTGTCAGATTCTTGTGGATGAAATCTGATTCCTTTAAGGAACTTGTGCTGATGATTGGAAAGGGTTAGCACTATTAGGGGTAAAGAATGGGAAAGAGAGGAGAGGAGGATGATCTGTTGGTATCCCTATCAGATTTGATCGTCCTTGGCGAAAATGGAAGAGAAGATTTGTCTGGGGCCCAAGAGATAGAGAGAGAAAAGATTGGTATTATGGCGGGTTAAATAAGCTTTTTTTCTCTTTACCAATTTAAGGTTTACCCCATTTCTTTCCTTCCCTTTAATGATGGTACGGACAAGGCTTGAATGGGTCACCATATATGATTTTTTAAAATTTTTTTTTACATTTATAAATCCATAGATATATGATATACGAAAAATATTATTAACTAATAATTGGCAAATATAAAAAAACGTGGTTACATGTGAATCGTATGATGTTGCTTGTTAACTTATATGATTTTGTCCAAATGATATTTATTATTTGGCTTAAAAATGAATAGTATGATGCAAAAATATGATGATAATATTTTTATAATTATTTTCATAGTTGCTTTAGGTGTTGTGATTTTAACATCCTTGGCTGATTTAACCATGACCTGTTTCTCAATAGACCTACTGACTAAATAACTTGGATTGAACATGCTTAGAACTATAACATGAAATGCTTAATGAAAAATTATTAGTAGTAATCCACAAGCACCATATACCATCATATCCCTTCCAACCTCCAGTGTGGAACTGATTGGTTGATGCAAATCTTGATTCCAATCTTGTGAATTTTGCTTTCATTACGTTGAGGGCTTGGGTTTGATCCATACTGAGGCCATCACTCTACCAAACTTTGCTCATATTTAAGTCAGCCACGTCAAATATAATACTATTTATGGAGATCATTCACCAGTCATCTATGACTCCATGCTAAGGTTCACAATTTCATGTACTGGTACCATATCGGTGTACTGAGAACACTGGTACATACCAAGTCTCATAAAAACCCTAAAAAAACAAAAAAAACAAAAAATTAAAGAAATTGTCCGGTACAAGGCCTGGATGGGCGACCCAAGTATGGCACAAGTCCTATACGGGACAATATATGCCCTAGACTAGGCGTACTGCTCTGTTTATCCTGGTTCACATACCAGTGAGTTGTCAGACCAGTAAATTGTGTAAGCATATCTGTAATTACTTTATTGAAATATATAATCTTTGAACTTTGATATTAAGGATTTTTCATCTTATGTTTGAAGCTCATACTGGTCCTTAGTTGCACCGAAATGGTAGCTGTGATGTTTGCTATACTGTTGGTGAAGGACAACAACTACAGTATTATTTTTTTGACTAAGATTTCTGTTCTTACCCTCGGTCTCAGAGTTAAGAGCCTCAGGGAGCATCCAGCAAATGGTAATCATATAAGGAAGGGGGGTTGTCAGCCTCTTGAATGTGATGAATAGCAGAGGGAGGGAGGGAGAAAGAGAAGGAGAATCATTTGGGTTACTGCAATTTGAAACTGGTTTGTCTGAACCGGTTGGCTGTCATAAAATTGGGTGTTTCAAGTGCTTCTCTGTGGTCTGATTGGTACATACTTGGTTTGAATGGAATCTCATAGCTTTAAATCATTGTTGTGAACAATGTGCTGTAATTTCAAGGATGAAAGTAAGAGTATGATAAAGATCCATGTTTATTATAGTTTTGCTTCTTTGCTCAAATTTCATGTTGTAATGTAATCTTGATTCTGGAAATGGTGGTTCTTTTGGAAAATGATGTGGTTTTCAAGGAATGCTATTTCGTGTCGGATCCCGAGCTTTAATCCAAATATCTTAATCATTGATTCTTGCCAGATTTTCATTAATCATTGATTAAGAAGATTAAACAAGTGAGTGTGAGGAGTGAAAATGCGAGCAAGCGAGAGTGAATGAGAGATGGAGAAAGGTGGTGGCTTTAAAAGGCCATAACAGGTTCCAACAGTCAATTTGACTGTTGGAACCTAGTTTGACTGGAGAGGAGACCAATATGGTTGAATTCCAACCATTACCGACCCATATCAGTTGGTAATGGTCGAGTTGTGTATGTATTGACCGATATATGAGGAATACTGATCAGTACACCCACTATAAATACGTACTGCTAAAACGGGCTTGTCCACATACCACTTAGCTGGGGGTACCACACATTTCATACTGTAATGGGCGGTATGCCAAAACATTATGGTTTTATGATGACATGAAGGCTTCTTCTTTCTGTTTTGTGTGTTTGTGTTATCTTTATTTTTCTTGGGGGGAGTGTGTCGACTTGGTTTATCTACTTTAATGCCAAACATTTATTTGGATAACTGATGATAACATATGAAATCTCCATATATTCCTGTTGTAATATAGTAATATAGAAGCACATGAAATAAAGCCAAATAATTGTCTTTAGGTAGCTATTATAAAAACAGCATATGGCTGAAAAGGTAATTGCAAGAACTGGTTCTGACACCAATAGTTACTCTGCAAGGTTGTATCTATTATCTTAAACCTATTGAAAGATGGTACATGTTGACAAATAGAAAAGAAATGTCTAAATCGATATGAAAAAAAGATTGTAATCTAAATGGCTACATGAATAAACAGAAGGTGTTTGAATGTGAAAATTGTCTATAGGTTTTGTAGTACTTTTAGTTTAGTGCATTCACTTGTCTTGCACAAAAGAGTCCTTTATCTTGTGATTCTACTTGTACTCTCTTAAGCATTTCTTAGGGACTAATGCTTCATGATTGGTTCACCCCACCCCATTATTATTATTTTTTTCTGTAATTAAAACTCTTCTACTAAACAGTTCAGTTCATATATTTACGCTCCATTAGTGTTGTTGCTCAATATATTGTATCACTCATTAGTAATTGTATCCGAAGTTGGCTAACCAGTCACTCACCTTCACTCGAGATATAGTTACAAGATTTATTTAGATACTGATAATTCTCTATACTTAAAAAGTAACTCTTGCAGATGAGGTGTAGGCCCAACTGATCCCACCCTCATGGTCCGGCATTTTAGTCTGCCCCATCCCATTATGTTGATCAGATTTTATGTTGACATTCTGAAGACATCAGGGTTTCATGTTCTTTTTTCCTCTTCCTAGGCAAAAGCTTCCACGTGATTTTATTCTGTGTTGCAAATATGCAATAGTAAAAGTATTTTATGCTTAATTAAACTTATCTAATGAATTAATTGTTTTTTATATATAATGATGGTTAGAACCAATGAATTTATTTACAGAGCATATAATTATCGTATCTTAGCCTTTTGCTACAAATTCTTATTTTGATAGGAATTGATGGTCTTCAGTCTGGCAAGTGGTTAAGTGGTAATGGTAGTGTCCTATTGGTAAATAGGATCACTGGAGAAGGATATGCTTGTGGTGAAGGTGCAACTCAAGGTACTTAATTTGCCTTTTGACTGTTGATATAATTTTTGCTTGGGATGTTCACTAGATCCTGATGCTCTGTAATTATGATATTTTTCTAGTTATCTTTGTTGGTTCAAACTTAAAGTTGCAAACAACAGTAGCTGTGATGAAAGTTGGCCAGCTATCAGTTTATGCTCCAGCAGAGACCCTGACTAATATTCCATTTCCTACCAAAGGTTACATGTTCTCCGTAAAATTTAGGTTTGTATTTCTCTCTCATGCTCCCTCTCTATATTTGTGTACATGGTATATAACCAAATGTTGATGTTTATATAATTAGTTGAGTTATAATTCTATCTGGAGGATTTAGGTCTTGACAGTTTGATGAACTTAAAACTAACAGTGGGGACTCCAAAAAAGATCAACTTCATTGAGCATGATCTGTGTTATTCAAAAGTTCTAGAAAGAGAATTTATATGATTTTGATATACTGTGTATTCATCAAAGCAACACAAGATCAAGACTGTTATTAGCACTTGTATATGACAGTATGATCAAGGCCATTTCAGTTAATGATCCAAACCATTGATCTCTCTTTATATAATATAGATGCTTGCGAACTTCATCTTGTTTTGATCAACTGATAAAGAAGTTCTATGGCTTCTAAACTATTTATTTTTTACCCTTTATTGGTCTCTGCCAAATAACTTGATCCACTGTGGAGACTGATCTTTCAAAATTTTTTTTGTTAGTTTTTAACAATCAAAAGAGAGCCTTTTAAAGCTATTCATTCCCTCTCTTCTCCCATCTTATCTTGATGAACACATGGCTTTAGTGCCATAATTAGATACACCCTTGTAGGACCTTTTTGTCTCCCTTTTTGTAGGATATAACATTCTTCCATACACTAGGATCAGCATGTTCGCTGACAAAAGTCTAGACATCTGTGGATCAAGCTTCACCCTTATTCCATTTCTCATCTCTTCCCCTTGTTTCTTTCTCTTTCCTGTTGCTTCATCATGTATCCTCAGTCAATATTATTTTGTATGAATTCAATGCTATTTTATGTCATACTGTCTGCCAGAAAAGACAAGGTGAAGACTTCCATAATACCAGAATCCTGAAAAGTAAGAATAATACAAAAAAATTGAAAGGCGGTTGAATTCATCATCCAAAATTTCAATGGCATCATAGAGTGCCAACCAAATCTACCTTGAAACGAGTGGAAAGTGGAAACTACCCTTAAGTTTTGGAACCTTCAGCATATTTGTAGTGGATTGCATTCCTGCTGAAGCAGCTTTCCAGGACCCACTTGTGAAGTATCCACATGTTTAAGAAAATATTAGGGTAGAATAGCTTATAATAAGGTGGTGATAAGACGACAAATTTGACATTATCAAACTCGTCACGTGACATGTCAACAACCTGAATTCTCACGTCATGATAATTGAGGCATCTCACTACCACCTAGGCTACAGTTATGCCACTTCATCCACCATCTCAGCGGCAGTTGGGCCTCTCCAACAACTGGAACTGCCACCTTGGAGCAGTTGGACCATCTCACTGCCACCTAGGCAACAGTTACGCCACCATACCTGCCAGCTTGACTGGCAGTTGCACCCACTCAGCAACTGCTCCATCCACTTTAACCTCTGATAGTTACAGATCTCGGAGTATAAATAGTCTCCCTCAGTATTTTTCTTTCTCTTCCACATCTTTTATTTGTACTTCAGACGTATTGCTGACTTGAGTGTCGGAGGGCCCGAGTCGAGCATTCTCGACATTGGTCTTCTTAAGGTACCCAGACGACATCCCGGGAGTGGCAGATCTTCATCGGCAAAACATCTGGATTTTACCTTCATTGTTTTCTCTGGTTGACTTTGATACAAGAGAAACTTTTACCTTTGTTGTTTCATGTGTTTTAGAAGAAGCTATTCCGATATGACTAGTATCTTTTTCTGGATGTTTTGCATGGTTCTCCCACCGCCTAGTTGAATCTGATATTCATTCTTTCCTCTATTATTTGCTACAGAGAACCTGTTGACCACAAGCTGGAAGCTACTGGAAATAATGAAGCCCCATTTGATTGTCAGGTTGACCCGCCATTTGTTGGGTATGTTTCATTCAGATTGTTGTCGCACAGACATGTATCTGCCTTTTCAAGACTTTGATCTTTTCTTTCTCCTTTTTTTAAAATTTTTTTCTCCACGCTGTAGGTATTCAAAGCCATATATCAACAATGTTACAGGCTACTCTTATTGCCTCTTCTTCCCATACTCACCGAAGCATTTGTTGAGTGTAATGTCTAAATCAAGTATTAGACAGCAAGGAAATGCAAACAGTGAAGGATTAGTCTCTGTCTCTATTATTGCATCACTGAAAGAAACCCCAAATGTTATTGGATCTGCACATGCAGCATTTGTTGGAGGATTTGTTTTGGACACTGAGACGGTAAATATTTACTTATAAGCCACTTTTCTTTTATATTGTGGATATTCACATAAATGATTTCTTTCGCAATTTTATTAAGTAACACTACATATGTTTGGTATAGTTAAACTTGACACCAAAGGTTAATAAAAGCATCATAGCAATAATGGGGAATACAGGTATTCAAAGATAAGCTAGTCATGTTTCTTCTGTTGACTTCATTTCAATAAGCTTTAGCATGACTTTAGTTGTTTTTTGTTGCAGATGTCGAGATAAGTTGGAATGCCAAAGATTTATTGTCCGTTAATCCTCTAAATATAGTCAGTTTTGGTATGGTGGGAATTATTGAGTATGAGGTGGGTGATGTAGCTGCAGTTATATATATATATATATGTATGTATATATATATATGTATGTATATATATATGTATGTATATATATATATATGTATGTATATATATATATATATAACAAACTGCAAAACCTATGAAATTTGTATTAATGATTATTCGTGGATCATTCATTGCAGGTCAAAGTCCTCAGAAGCCAAAAATTTAAAGATAAGATTGCAATTGTTCTTCCTGCCACTGGTATGCCATCCTTTTATACTGACAAAGTTTCAGTATAATTTCATTTTAGAAAAGAAAGCTGTGCTTTACCGCTACTGGCTTGCTACTTGTTGCATCAAATATTTCTTTGTAACGTGTATAAATTTCTCTGCACCAGTTGTCACTGTTACAATGTAGGAGCCTTGTAAATTGCCCCTTCTCAACGTATTATCAATGTTCTACCTTTCTCTGTCAATCATGTAAACTAGCAGTGATTGATATCTGCTACTTGTTTCAGGTCAGAGAACTGAGATTGATGTTACTTATGAGCCTGGAGAAGGAACTAGTATCACATGGACTGCAGTTTTGATCTGTGCTGCTGTGTTGATAGTCACAGTCGGAGTCTTCATGAGGTTGCTGGAAAGACCAGACAGGTCTTTACTGTCGAGGCAGGCAGGGCCGACATCGTCAGCTGTTGCAGGGCCTGCGACAACAGACTCTATATCCACTGGTAACTTTCAGTCCTCTCCTCGAACACCTCAGCCTTTTATGGAGTATGTGAGAAGGACGATTGATGAAACTCCATACTACAATCGGGAGGGGAGGAGGAGATTTGACCCGAGGTACACCTACTAAATGCCTTGGTGTGTTAGTAAGACTAGAATTCAAGATCTATATACCCAACAACACCACAATTGCTGATCATGGAAAATTTTAGCTGGATATGAATGTTAGGACACGGTGGCCACAAATTTCTTGTGCATGTAATATCCCTTGTTCCATCATGTGTGAAGGTGTTGACCCTGGTTGACTTGGAAATTAAGCAGGATACCTCCTTGTTCTTATCATTCACTGTGAGGTGGATGTGATGGATATCCTTTTGTGAGGTCGGCATTATTTGGATATTTTATTGAATAATGTATGTGAAGGTGAGGGGAAAAAAATTGCTTATTTTTTGCTGAGAGGATCTTTGTTGATTCCTCGAACATCTCATTGCATAATTAAGGTTATTTGGTCGTCTGCAAGTGAACTCCACCTGCAAACGTTTAGTCGTGAGTAGTTAAACTATTATTACAAGCTGCAATGCTACTAGTGATCTAAAAGTATTGCATGTCACACTTGTGGATACAAAATGGACATGCATATTGTACCCATCCTCGAAACTGTACGTGTAAGCAACAAAATGGCTACCTCTCGAAGCCTATGTAACTTTGTGCTTCATGTCCATATAGTTGGAGCTGACGAATGGCTCTCGGGAGCAGCTCCTTGAGGGAAGGGTGCCGTGCCACCGCTCTGCGGCGGACGGATTCCAGCGTTAGCAACACCCTCTCTCTTTCCAAAGCTTCATGTCTCGGCACGTGCGACGCCAGGCAGCAGAGCAAGACTAGCCCTGGCAACTGGCTCTTTTCACCCGGCCGCAGCAGCCTCATGAGGGGCCGCACGCCCTCCAACTCCACTATCGCCGCCGCGTGCGCCACGCAGAGGTAATTGTCCGAGCTCGCGAACTTCCCCAGCGCCATGGCGGCCTCGGCAGTAACGTCCGAGTCCTGGTTGCCCAGCTGCGCCACCAGTGGCCGGAGCACACGGGCCTCGCGCGTCGGAAAAGTCCTTGCCAATGACCCTAGAGCCCTGATGGCGGCTGCTTGCACCGACGGGCTTCTCCCCTGCTGTGCCAGCCGGAGGAGCTGCTCCACCACCGACTTCGCTACAGAGGAATTCTTCTTGAATGCCGACCCCCGGAGGTCGGCGTCGGACTCCGCAGCGGCCGCGATCTCCATCACCGTCCTGAGGCAGTTGAGCTGGAGCTGGTCCTCCTCCGTCTCCATGAGCTTGGCAAGGCAGAGCAGCCCGACGGTCTCGGTGACTTTGCGGCTGCTTTCGATTGAACCTTTGCAGAGCATCCACAGGGCTTCCGCGCACGCAGTTTTGAGCTCGAGCTTGGCTGCCGGGCTCTCGTCGACGTCGCCGCCGCCATGGGCGAGGGAAACGCGAGAGCTTCGAGTCGAGAGGGACGCTGTCATGGATGGTGGTGGCGCGGTGTTAACGTCGTCGCCAAGCGGGACATCGGAGGAGAGGAGCGCGACGAGGGGAAGAATGGCGTTCTCCCTCGCGAACTCCTCACAGGCGAGGGCGTCCAATGCCGCCATGCGGGAGATAAGGGACGCCAGCTGAGACTGGAGCCTCGTGGAGGTCGAATCGGAGAGGGTTTGGACGATCACGGGGATCGCGAAGGCGTCGGCGACGGTGGAGATGAGCTCACGATCGGTACAGAGGTTGGAGAGAGCCGCGGCGGCGGCGGATTGGGAGGCCTCGTCGTCGCGGTCCTCGAGGAGGGCGAGGAGCGGCGGCACCGCGCCCTCGTCGACGATGACCCACCTGTTGCGATGGCCATCGCGGGCGAGGTTCGCGAGGGATTGGGCAGCGTCCGCGCGGTCGGAGGGCCGGGATGCCATCTGGATCGCCGCGACGAAGGTCCAGACATAGGACAGGACGGGGTCGGTGGCGGCGATCGGGGGGAGGCTGAGACCGACGCCCACGGAGGCGGCGACGCCGCCTTCGCCGTCGTCGTAGGGGTAGAGGGAGAGGAGCCAGCGGAGGTCTGCGAGGGAGGCGTCGAGGTGGGCGAGGGCGCGGCGAAAGTCAGCTGCACCGGTGGCGGCGAAGGGGATGAGGAAGCGGAGGAGCGCCGCGGGGGAGGGAAGGAGGAGGCGGCGGCGTCGGCGGCAGCGGCGAGCAAAGGAGATGGCGCGATCGAGAGAGCGATCTGCGGCGGCGGCGACGCGGCGGACGGGGGCAGAGTAGGGAGGCTGGTGGGGTAGAGAAGAGAAGCGGCGGGCCACAGCGCGGAGGACGGCGGCGATGAGGTCGGCCCGGTGAGTGAGTTGGGAGCACTCGGCCCTCCACGAGTCAGCGTCGGCGGCAGCCTTCTTGAGGCGATCGGCAAGGGTGATTAGCCGGGAGAGGTCTTCTTCGACGGTGCTTTCTCGTCGTCGTCGTCCTCCTCCTCCTCCTCGTCCTCCTCCACCGGAGGGTCTGATTGCGCCGCCGGTGATCTTCCTCGTCTTCGTCATCTCCGTAGAAATTTCCATCCTTCGAGGAAACTTCGTCCACGATCGAACTCCATTCCTTGGAGCTTTGTTTCTATTTCTTACGTTGACGTCTCCGTGTGAGGGGTTGGAATGGAAACCGAAAGTGTTGACGCGCAAAACCGAAGCACGTTGTGGTGACCGAATCACCCTGGTAAATTATTTTGGCGTGACGTGGCTTTATGCGAGACCGTGCAAGCGGGACCCACTCTACTTCAAGGTCGGGACCCAGGTCAACTTGCCATCGTCGACCTTCTTTGTCAAGCGGGGCCCACAATATAATTTGTAATAAATATTGGGAAGAATAAGTGCATCATTCGATCGGTCGTGTAATCATAGGTTTCAACGTAGAGATTACAAAATAATAATTTAGCAAGTCAGCTTTCCCAAGTCGACCCTATGAGGCTGAGTTAAGCATCATCGTTGGTGCTAAGGTCGAGTCCTAGTTAATCATACGTAATCATCATATAGAGTTTTTGGTGAGAGAAAAGGATCCAAGTTACCATCCATAAGTTTGCTCATGTGCACAAAGAGTCCAAGATAGATAGTTCGGGGTTGTCTCCCACTTCTCACCCACATGGATAAAATATCAAAAAAGGGTCGTTAGGATGGTTAGAGGTTGTCTCCCCTCCAAGGCCAGGTATAAAAATGCATCCCCAACACAACATCTAGGGGGTTTTTACTTCTTTTGATGACTTACGCCCGTATTTATCTCAGGTTATTAATTTGAGTGTCGAAGAAATCAGGTCAGGAAACCTTTCTCGACCTCGGTTTTCATGCAGGAAACACTTCAAGAGCTCGACGTTTCCACCTCGAAGGCACCGAACCCTACACATATGAGTTTAGATCATGTTGGATTAACTAAAATATCAATGACTCTTTCTCCTAATATTTTTGGTGCTAGAAAGAGGATATGATGTCATAGGAACGTCCACTTACCAACCCTCTCAACGAATGCTTGAGTGAGGAGATTTTGCCTCCGACCCATAGTACTATTACTTGGGGGGGACAATAGCTAACATTTTCGCACATGGATGTGTCCACCTTAGTGCAAATACTAGCGTACGTTCAATGACCCAAGCCCCTCTCGGACCCCAAGGTGACCTCGAGCCACCTACTTATCCCTATTGAGGTATTCTTGAAATTCACTCAGTAGGTGCATATGCTAATGGGCATGATGCAAGTATAGGGAAATCTAGGAGCGACATCATATGTGCACAGGAATAACATAAAACAAAAATTTAGCAAAAATCTTAAATTTCTCAAAAGGTATTCGTCGTCATGTAAATATTAGTACGTAAAAACTCGCAAAACTGAAAACTACGTGTGAAATAGTTGTGTTGCCAAGGGAGATCGTATATCTCTGAATTCCTGTAGATATATAGGAGAGGATGAAGGATGTCAAGTGTCCTTTCTAGCGGTGATACACATGACCAGGGCTGTGAAGATACTCCTCGAATCGATACTCAAATCTCCACACTTGCTATCTGAGGAGGAGAAAGGGAGGGGAGAATAGGTGGCAACCAAGAAGCCTAACCTATGACATTTTGGTTCTCTCCTATTTATAGAGACTCTTTGTCAACTTAACCCTAATGGATCTTACCTTATTGGATATTGGATCTCCATCCAACTACACAACCCTCTTAGATTAGTGGATCTCTATTCAATAATCTCTTATTAGCTCTTATTGGATCTCATCTATAGAATCCAATAATTCAGGGGCTTAATGAATATCCAATAAGATAGGGGCTCTAGTGGATATTTCATATCTGAATTTCTACTCGTTGTAACATCTACTATATATGTGTGACCCTCTATGCTCAATATCGAGCTAGCCATGAGTCATACCTATCATAAGTCTTTCTGGCTTAGTGAAGTATTATTTTCATAATAATTCACTCGACTCATCGACTGCGGATGTACTAAGCCACTACACTATAGTCCCCAAACGATATAGGGGAATCCAATCCTTTTAACATATCTGTCCTTAGTTACCGTCTATCTATAGTCTCCCATCCATCTAATATCCTAGAGATCATACACTGGGCAGGGTGCTATCAGGCATATATAATTTCTCCTTGAGTCTCGCTTTAATCAGATTCTTCCGGAGAACTCTTTCTCTCTCAATCTGAATGACCTTGGCCAAGGATTTGTTTGAGCAAGAATATATGAGATATTTCTCTTATAATATCGAGAGTGGAAGATCCTCTATCGACACTCAATAGCTCTCGTAAAATTGGTTGCCACTCATGATGATCAGTTGTACTATATTTGGAACTTTCAAACCTATAAGTCTGCTATCAAAGAGTATAGTACTCATACAAGATATCCTTGGTGTCTCAAGTCTAAGGACTAGGTGCACCATTAGGATGACAGAATCTATCTAATAATAAGATATCATTAACCATTTAATATTTCGTGAGCGGATCAATCAGTAAACTCATTCTCTAATGAGCATTTGCATTTTAGCCCTAGTGTCCTCACATGAGCAACTATGAGACCAACTGCCTTAATCATATGGACGGGGATACAACATACCAGTCTGTCCGATTATCTCATTGTCCCTCTCGAGTAAGCTATGACCAGGATTATATATGGTCTATGTTTAGAGGTGAATCAGTCTTATTATCATGATCTTATCATAATCCAATTCGTATTGCATAGATCTATAGATATAACAATATATTTATATATCAAGTAATATAAAGTGAGAAAATATCATAATAATAATAAGTAAAAAGATTGCGTGTTATGTCACACGTGCCATCATTCACGTGATTGGCTTGCAGGGCACTTATGACTAGCAATTTCTCACTTGACCTAAAGCCAATCACTTATGTGTTTGATCCATATCAAAACCCTTGTGATGCTTAAAGATAATTTGAGATAATGGCTTTGTTAGTGGATCTGCGATGTTATCTTCGGATGGAACTCTTTCCACTACTATATCTCCTCGGGCCACGATCTATCTTAATAAGTTGGAACTTCCTCAAAACACTTCTGATGAGACCCTGATTCCATTATTTGAGTAATCGACCCATAATTATCGCGTTACAAGGGAATCGGCTCCTCACTGCCAAGCACGACTCCTAGATCTATAATGAATTTCTTCATCCAAAATCTCTCCTTTGTTGCCTCTACCATAGCAATATACTTCACCTCTATGGTCGAGTCAGCAGTAGTATCTTACTTAGAACTCCTCTAGCATAATGCTCTTCTATTCAATGTGAACACATACCCTGAATTAGACTTGTTATCATTGACATCAGACTGGAAGCTTGAGTCCATGTAGCTCTCAACCCTGATGCTACTTCCTTCATATATCAATAAAAGATCCTTAGTTCTTCTCAAGTATTTAAGGATACACTTTACTACTTTTCAGTGCTCCAAGCCTAAATATGCCCGATATCTACTATTGACACTTAGAGTATACGCTATATCAAGCTTAGCATGTAGTATAACATACATGATAGACCCTATCACTGAGGCATAGGGTATCTTATCCATGTTTATCTTTTCTTTAGGAGTTTTTGGGGACATACTCCTAGAAAGCGATATCTCATGTCTTATCGGTATGAGATTTCTTTTAGAATTTTTCATGCCAAACATTTTGACAATGATATCTATGTACCTAGACTAGGACAAATCAAGCATCCTCTTAGATTTATCTCTATATATTTGAATTCTTAATATGTATGATGCTTCCCCTAAGTCTTTCATTGAGAAGTGTTTAAATAACCAAGCTTTTACTATGGAGAGCATTTCTATATCATTCCCAATGATTAGGATGTAATCCACATATAACACCAAGAAGGTGATAGCACTCTTACTTACATTTCTGTACACACAAGGTTTATCTTCGTTCTTAATGAAGTCAAAAGATCTGATCGCCTCATCAAATCTTATGTTATAACTTTAGGAAACTTCCTTCAGTTTATAGATGGACCTAAGCAACATGCACACCATATCTGGACTTTCTTTGGACATGAATCTCTCAGGCTATATCATATATACCTCATCCTCAAGGTTGTCATTAAGTAATGTGATTTTTGCGTCTATCTGTCAGATCTCATAATCATAGTGTACTACAATAGTTAACAGAATTTAGATAGATTTTAGCATGACTACGGGTGAGAATATTTTGTCATATTCAACACCTTGCCTTTGACAATATCCTTTGGCCACTAGCCTTGCTTTATAGGTTACCTTTCATTCTACTTCGATTTTCTTCTTAAAGATCCACTTACAACCAATAGGTATAATACCCTTGGGTGCATCAACTGGTTCCAAATATTATTGGAGTATATGAAATTCATCTCAAAATTCATAGCCTCTTGTCACTTTCCGAAGTCTATACTCATAATAGCCTCCGCGTAGGTCTGAGGATCAATATCCTCAACATCCTTAATATCCTCTCATTTGATATATCTCACATATCACTCAGGAGGATGAGACACTCTACTAGACTTACGCAAAATCAAAATTTGTGTGTTAGGTCCCTAAACAGACTTGGGCTGTGTAGTGTTGGAGCTAGGTTCTCCAACCTCGCTCAACTCTATCATGCTCCCACTATCTCCGCCAAGAATGTGTTTATTCTCAGGGAACAATACTCTCTTCGCTACAAAGACCTTTTGGTCATCAAGGTGATAAAAATAATACCCATAAATTTCCTTAGGGTATCCTACAAACTTGCATTGCTCTTTTCTGGATTCCAACTTGTTAGAGTTGTATCTCTTAACATAGGCAAGGTAGCCCCAAATTTTAACAACCTTAAGATCAAGCTTTCTCTCTTTCTATATCTCATATGGTGTATATGCTATCGACTTAGTTGGAATTCTATTTAGAAGGTAAGCTACGATATCTAGAGCGTATCCCCAAAATGAGATGGGTAGGTCGACAAAACTTATCATGGACTGCACTATGTCTAATAGTGTGTTTTTCCTCCTCTCGGATACACCATTGAGTTAAGGTGTATAAGGAGGTGTCTATTGGGATAGAATCTTATGGTTCTTAAGGAACTGGGTGAACTATGTACTCAAGTACTTACCTCCTCAATCTAATCGAAGAGTCTTAATGCTCTTTCCAATCTGGTTCTCTACTTTATTCTTATACTCTATGAATTTCTAAAAGGCCTTGGACTTGTACTTCATCAAGTATACATGTCCATACCTTGAGAAATCGTTAGTAAAAGTAATGAAGTAGGAGTAGCCACCTATGACATGAGTTGACATGGGACCACATGTATCACTATATATAAGTTCGAACAACTTAGTGACTCTCTTTTCAATTCCACTAAATGGAGAGTTGGTCAATTTTTCATGAAGGCAAGACTCGCAAGTTGCATTGTTCACTCTCATTTCCTCTTAGATCTATGGATCTAGGTATCTATAGATCTATAGGATTTCAGGGATATATGATCTCCCTATGTAACACACATCCCTTAACACACACGTTTTTTGGTTTTGTAGGTTTTTTCGCACCAATTTTTGCATGACGATGAAATCTTCTTTTCTACAAAAAATTCTGAGATTTTTATTTTCTATTCTTCTGCTATGCATATGATGTCACCCCAAATTTCCTAACACCACTTACCTTCCCGTACACATAAAGCTCATTTTTGTTCTTAACGAAATCATAAGATCTGATCGCCTCATCAAATCTTATATTCCAACTTTAGAAAGCTTGATTTAGTCAATAGATGGACCAAAAAAATCTGCACACCTTATTTGGACTCTTCTTGGTCACGAATCTCTCAAGCTATATTATATATACCTCCTCAAGGTTGCCATTGAGGAATGTGGTTTTCATGTCCATTTACCAGATCTCATAATCATAGTGTGCTATAATAGCCAACAGAATTCAGATGGATTTTAGTATGACTACAGGTGATAAGGTTTCATCATAGTCAACACCTTGCCTTTGATAATACCCCTTAGCCACTAGCCTTGCTTTATAGGTCTCTATCTTTCCAACTACTTTGATCTTTTTCTTGAAGATTTACTTGCAACTAATGGGTATGATAACCTTAGGTGCATCAACTAGATTCAAAATCTTATTAGAGTGTATGGAATTCATCTCGGAATTCATAGCTTCGTACCATTTCCCAGAGTGTATACTCATAATAGCCTCCTCATAAGTTTGAGGATCAATATCCTCAACATCCTCTCTTCTGATATATCTATCAAAAGGATTGGATACTTTGTCGTACCTACGTAAAATTGGAACTTGTGTGCTAGGTACCTAAACAGAGTTAGGCTATGGAATGGTGCTTGAGCTTGGTTCTCTAACCTCACTTAACTCTATCACGCTCCCACTATCTCCACCAAAAATATGTTCTTGTTAGGACCATGTTGGCACTAAGAGGGGGGGTGAATTAGTACTTATGAAAAATTACATCGGTTTAAAACTTCATACGATGAAAAATGATATTAGAAAGATGTTAACTTGAAAACATATTCGTAAGCATAGTGGAAGTAAGAAATTAGTTTGCAATGAAAATAGATATATGATCTCCCTATGTAACACACATCCCTTAACACACACGTTTTTTGGTTTTGTAGGTTTTTTCGCACCAATTTTTGCATGACGATGAAATCTTCTTTTCTACAAAAAATTCTGAGATTTTTATTTTCTATTCTTCTGCTATGCATATGATGTCACCCCAAATTTCCTAACACCACTTACCTTCCCGTACACATAAAGCTCATTTTTGTTCTTAACGAAATCATAAGATCTGATCGCCTCATCAAATCTTATATTCCAACTTTAGAAAGCTTGATTTAGTCAATAGATGGACCAAAAAAATCTGCACACCTTATTTGGACTCTTCTTGGTCACGAATCTCTCAAGCTATATTATATATACCTCCTCAAGGTTGCCATTGAGGAATGTGGTTTTCATGTCCATTTACCAGATCTCATAATCATAGTGTGCTATAATAGCCAACAGAATTCAGATGGATTTTAGTATGACTACAGGTGATAAGGTTTCATCATAGTCAACACCTTGCCTTTGATAATACCCCTTAGCCACTAGCCTTGCTTTATAGGTCTCTATCTTTCCAACTACTTTGATCTTTTTCTTGAAGATTTACTTGCAACTAATGGGTATGATAACCTTAGGTGCATCAACTAGATTCAAAATCTTATTAGAGTGTATGGAATTCATCTCGGAATTCATAGCTTCGTACCATTTCCCAGAGTGTATACTCATAATAGCCTCCTCATAAGTTTGAGGATCAATATCCTCAACATCCTCTCTTCTGATATATCTATCAAAAGGATTGGATACTTTGTCGTACCTACGTAAAATTGGAACTTGTGTGCTAGGTACCTAAACAGAGTTAGGCTATGGAATGGTGCTTGAGCTTGGTTCTCTAACCTCACTTAACTCTATCACGCTCCCACTATCTCCACCAAAAATATGTTCCTTGTTAGGACCATGTTGGCACTAAGAGGGGGGGTGAATTAGTACTTATGAAAAATTACATCGGTTTAAAACTTCATACGATGAAAAATGATATTAGAAAGATGTTAACTTGAAAACATATTCGTAAGCATAGTGGAAGTAAGAAATTAGTTTGCAATGAAAATAAAAAACTCAAGGTAAATGCAAACCATATTTATAGTGACTCGGTCGTCGTGGCCTACATCTACTCCTGATTCCTCTTCACTCGAGGCCATCGGCTTCCACTATCGATCTTCTTTCAACGGGCGAAGATCAACTACCCTTACAACTCTTTCTTCTTTTAATAGGCTCAAGAGAGAACCTTTACATCATCTCTTCCTTAGACCTTACTTCTCTCTTTAGACAAACTTCTAAATACTAAGAAGAAGTGATCCTACACTTTAAGAGAGATTACAACATTTTTTTCTCAAAAATATTTTCCTCTTTTCTACTTAATTCGTGTATCTCCATGTAGGAATAGTTGGGGTATTTATAAACCCCAAATGACTTCATAATTAGAGCAAAAAAAGGTCTCATCCCAAGTTTCCCGGGTCCTAGTGGTATCACCGCCTATGTTGGGTAGTACTACCGCCTACAACACTGACATTGGGCGGTATCACCGCTAGTACTCTCTAACACTAGGTAGTACCATCGTCTAATCTGACAATACCATCACTTGACACAGTCTGGGAGATTGTGCCTGGGCTGTACAATCGCCTAGTCTGGCAGTACCACTGCCTGACACAATCTTGAAGATTGTGTCTAGGTGGTACCACTGTCAGACCTGCTACAAGATACTGAATGTGCCAAATAGTAAGCCAAATTCAGCCCTGATTCAGGCCCAATTGGCTCCTAATAGAGTTGACATTGTTTTATCTTAAAACTAACTCAATTAGACCTAAAACTATTTCGATCTAGACAATTATTACAAAGTATTAATCATATATTGTCCGACATGTCATTGGTTCATCCTGCGCTTCATCCGACCCTTCGATACATCATCCTCTCCTTCGGTGTATTGCCCAATCAGCATGGTGCCATCTCGCAACATCCAATCTCCTTGGTGCAATGTCTGATCTTCTTGGCCCGATACCCGAACTCATAACACAAAGCCTTCTACTGACACGTCGACCAATCTTTCGGCTCAACGTCTAATCTTCTGACATATTTCACTCTGGCCCAATATTGATTCTTCCTTCTTTAATTGTCTCTTCATGATCGAGGCTAGTCCGACGTCACTCAAAATGCAAATTAGATCATAAACTCTATCAATTGGTTTCATCATCAAAATATGAGATTCAACAATCTTCCCCTTTTGATGATGACAAACAATTGATGATGGAGTTTAAATAAAACTCCCCCTATCAATATGTTATTTTGATAGAATATTAAACTCAAGTCAAAGCAATTTTAATCATGATTCATATCATATGCAATACATCATCATAATAAAATCATGAGTATTGCATACATAATCATAATTTCAAAATATTAAATTTTAAAACATCAAAGTGCATCGTATGATTCAAATTATCATTATACTTTCTCCCCTTTTGTCATCAACAAAAAGGAGAAAAGTGTAACTAGCAAAATTTTGAAACATACAATTTCTACTTCACTATAGAACATGCAAACTTAGCAAGTTTTAGAGATATGCAAATTAGCTTCTTCTTCTTTTTTAATGTATAAAATAGCATGTTTTTGCATTTTCTTGAACTGTGTAAGTTAGTAAATATTACTTCTCTTGAAATTTACAAGATAGCACTTCTTATTTTTCTTTTATGATAAGCAAGCTAACAAGTTTTGCCTCTTTTTGCGATGTGTAAATTTATAATTTTTTATTCTCTTTTGAGTTGAGCAAGCTAGCAAGTTTTGCTCCCTTTTTGTCATTATCAAAAAGAAGGGATGGTTACAATAGTGTAAAACTTTTCCCATTACATTATTTTTCAAATCATCACATGAAATATATCAAGAAAAATTAACTTGGTGATGAGATATACAATCCATGAAAACAAATTTTAAGTTATGAATATCAAAAGATAAATTATGATTCTTTTGGATAGCGAAAAAAATAATAATATTAAACAATCTTGATTCATAAGAATCTCAAGTTATTATTATCAAAGAATCAAGATCCAGATAAAACTCCTATTTTATGAAAAGTAAAAAGAATCATAGGAGAAACAAATAAAATATCTCGATTCATGCATAAGAAATCTCAAGTTGTCAAGATCATGATTTATATATTAAAGAAAAATCTCAAGTTATAATTCAACAAATTATTATTCATAAAAAAATCTCCTTTTAAATAATACAAGAACACATAATAAGAGATCTTGATTCATAAAAGATTTCAAGTTATAATTCTGAGGAATCAAAATCATGATATATATAAAAACTCATTTAAATTCAAATAATCAAAATATTCAAAATCACTTTCAAGAGATTCAAAATGACATAAATAGATTTATTAATCGGTTAGGATCTCTTGTTGAAAAATTTAATAAATTTTTAGGGATAGAGTCATTTTCAAAAAAAATAATGCATTCCTCTATATGATTGATTTCATACAAGCATGTCATTATTTTCTAAGCCAAAACTATGCATTATCATTTAAACTCGAAAAATAAGCATCATCACGAAAAATCATCATTATCAATAGTATGTATGACATATTAAAACATCTTCAAAAAAAAGATTTAATTTGTCAATAATCATTTTAATTCCAATGGTCTTTCTTTTGTTATTATTTATTGTAGTAATACATTTTCCTTCTTAAGTAAATCTAACTTTTCATACTTAGTGCAAGGAATTAACATGAAATAGTCATGCTCATTAATTAACTTTTTTTAAAAAATTTAAAATCACTAGAAAGAGAAATATGATCCCTCTTTTATTTTTTATTATATTTCCTACTAACTAATTTAAAATCATCAAACAACTGAAGTAATTTCATTGTAAGGTAAAGAGGTTTCGGATAAGTTATTTATCTCATCGTCGAGAGCCACCAGGGCATAGTCCACCACTTTGTCTTTGTTGGTTTGCTCCTTGTCCTCGGAGATACTCGATTTGTCCAAAGTCGCCTTAAGTGTCTTTTTCTTCTTTGACAACCTCTTCATTTTAAGTTCACTTTTATTTTTTGATTCTTGTTTTATAAACTTTTTAAACTTTGTTATGAGTTCAATATCATCACCACTTGAGCTTTCACTCGAGTGGTCTTCTTTTGCTCTAAGTGCAAAATCCTTTCTATTTTTTGGAAGGTTGTTCTCAAGTTCGTTATGTGTCATATAAGTCATTTTGTAGATCATCAAAGACCCAATAAGTTCTTCAAGTGAAAACTTATTTAAGTCTTTTAACTCTTGTATTGCAATTACTTTTGAATCCCAGTTTTTAGGAAGAGAACGTAAAATTTTATTCACAAGTTAAAGATTCGAAAAACTTTTACCAAGTGTATTTAAACTATTGACGACATTCGTAAAACGGGTGTACATATCAATAATATTTTCGCTTGGCTTCATTCGAAACAATTCAAACTCATGCATCAAAAGATTAATTTTTGAATCTTTAACTATACTCTTGTCATCAAGTATAATTTCAAGAGTGTGCCAAATCTCATGTGAAGTTTTACAAATAGAAACATGATTAAATTTATTTTTATTTAAGGCACAAAATAAAGTATTCATAACTTTGTTCATTGGATTAGAAGACTTTTAAAAATGATTTTCAATGATATTCCATAAATTAAAGTTCAAAGAAAGCAAGAAAACTCTCATCCGAGTTTTCTAATAAGTATAGTCTGTCCCATTGAACAAAGAAGAACGAGTGATAGAAAGATCCTCTTGAAAGTTAAAAAAGTCATCTCTCTTAGGTGTTAATCTAATCGAGAAAAACTTAGCTTTGATACCAAATGTTAGGACCAAGTCGACACTAAGAGAGGGGGGTGAATTAGTGCTTACAAAAAATTACGTCGGTTTGAAACTTCGTACGATGAAAAATGATATCGGAAAGATGTTAACTTGAAAACACGTTCGGAAGCGTAGTGGAAGTAAGAAATCAGTTTACAATTAAAATAAAAAGTTCAACGTAAATACAAACCAGATTTATAGTGGTTTGGTCATCGTGACTTACATCCACTCTCGATTCCTCTTTACTCGAGGCCACCGGCTTCCACTACCAATCTTCTTTAATGAACAAAGATCAACTACCATTGCAACTCTTTCTCCTTTTGATAGGCTTAGGAAAGAACCTTTACAACCTCTCTTTCTTAGACCTCACTTCTCCCTTTAGACGAACTTCTAAATACTAGGAAGAAGTGATCCTATATTTTAAGAGAGATTACAACCTTTCTTTCTCCAGAATATTTTCCCCATTTTCTACTCAATTCGTGTATCTCTATGCAGGAATAGCTGGGGTATTTATAGACCCCAAATGACTTCAAAATTAGAGCCAAAAAAGGTCGTATCCCGAGTTTTCGGGTCCTAGCGGTACCACCGCCAATGCTAAGCGGTACTACCGCTTGCAACACTAACATTAGGTGGTACCACTGCCTGACACAGTTTGGGAGACTGTGTCTGCACAGTACCACCGTCCAGTTTGGCGATACCACTGTTTAACATAGTCTTGAAGACTGTGTCTGGGTGGTACCACCGTCAAACCTTACTACAAGACACTGAATGGGCCAAATAGTAGACCCAATTCAGTCCTGATTCAGGCTCAATTGGCTCCTAATTGAGTTAGCATTGTTTCATCCCAAAACCAACTTAATTAGACCTAAAATTACTTCAATTTAGACAATTATTACAAAGTATTAATCATATGTTGTCCAACATACCATTGGTTCATCCAGCGCTTCGCTCGACCCTTCGGCACATCGTCCTCTCCTTCGGCATATTGCTCAATCGGCATGTTACGTTCTCGCAATATCCGATCTCCTTAACACAATGTCTGATCTTCTTGGCCTGATGCCCGAACTCATGACATGAAGCCTTCTACCGATATGTCGACTGATCCTTTAGCTCGACGTCCAATCTTTTGATATGTTCCACTCCGGCCCAACATTGATTCTTCCTACTTTAATTGTCTCTTCATGATTGAAGCTAGTCCTGCATCACTCAAAATACAGATTAGATCATAAACTCTATCAATTGGTTTCATCATCAAAATATGAGATTTAACATTTCTTCTTAAAGAACACCGCCCTCTTGGCTATAAAGACCTTTTGGTCCTCAAGGTGATAGAAATAATACACACAAGTTTCCTTGGGATATCTCACGAACTTGCACTATTTTGTCTTGGATTCCAACTTGTTAGGGTTGTGTCTCTTAACATGGGCAAGATAGCCCTAAATCTTAACAATCTTAAGATCAAACTTTTTCCCTTTCCATATCTCATATAGTATAAACACTACCGACTTAGTTGAAGCTATGTTCAAAAGGTAAGCTGTGGACACTAGGACGTATCCCTAGAATGAAATAGGTAGGTCGGAGAAACTCATCATGGACTGCACCATATCTAAGAGCGTGTGATTCCTCCTTTCCAATAGACCATTGAGTTGAGGTGTAGAAGGAGGTGTTTATTGGGATAGAATCCCATGGTCCTTGAGGAATTGAGTGAACTATATACTCAAGTACTCACCTCCCTAATATGACTGAAAAGTCTTGATACTCTTTTCAGTTTGATTTTCTACCTTATTCTTATATTCTATGAATTTCTCGAATGCCTCAGACTTATACTTCAACAAGTACATGTGTCCATACCTAAAAAACTCATTAGTGAATATAATGAAATAAGAATAACCTTCTATGGCTTAAGTTAACATGGGACCATATTACTATGTATAAGTTCCAACAACTTAGTAGCTCTCTCTCCAATTCCACTAAATGGAGAGTTGGTCAATTTTTCATGAAAGCAAGACTCGCAAGTCACATATGACTCATAGTTGAATGGATTTAGATATCCATCTTTCAGCAACTAATGGATTCTTCCTTCGTGGATGTGACCTAGTCAGCATTATTCACCTCATCTCGTTTCCTCTTGAACACACATATATTCATGATATTTGGAGCAATATCTAACATAAATAAATCATTTGCAATGTTCCTCTAATGATAATCTTATCATTCAATATAATTGAATAATCATTGTTCTCAAAAACTAATTTATATCCACTAACTATCAAACATAAAATATAAATAATATTTTTTAAATAAAAATAATAAAATAACATGTATCCAATGCAATATTAGCTCCACCAAGCAGTAGGGTGACCTCGCCAACAACCACTATAGAAACTTTTACTCCATTACCCAACTTAAGGTCCATCTCGCCTCTCGCCAATCTCCTAGGATTTGCTAGAACCTGCAATGAATTACAGATGTGATAAGCACTATCAGCATCTAATACTCATGTGTTATCATAAGAATATGACAAATGGTGACTGATCATGAATGTACCTGAACCTTCTCCAAGCTTCTATTTCGCCTTCTCTATAAGGTACTCTTTGTAGTTCCTCTTACAATGTTCATCTTTGTCGTAGTGGATGTAGGAAAATCTACGGGTGACATCACATACGCAATGGAAGAACATAAAACTAAAATCTCAAATTTCCCAAAAGGTATTCGTCGTCGTGCAAAGATTAGTGCGCAAAAACTCGTGAAACTGAAAACCATGCGTGAGATAGTTGTGTTACCTAGGGAGATCGTATATTCCTAAATACTTACAAATCTGTGAGAGATGACGAAGGAGGTCAAATGTCCTCCTCTTTAACGGTGATCCACACAATAGGGGCTACAAAGATGCTCCTCGAATCACTGCTCAAATCTCCACACCTGCTATTTGAGGAGGAGAAAGGGAGAGGAGAATAGGAGGTGACAACCAAAAAGCATAGCATATGGCCCTTTGGTTCTCTCCTATTTATAGAGGTCTCTTGGTAACTTAACCCTAATAAATCCTATTTTATTGAGTATTGGATCTCCATCTAATTACCCAAGCCTCGTAGATTAGTGGATCTTTATCCAATAATCTCTCATTGGCTCTTATTAGATCTCATCCATAAGATCCAATAATTTAAGGGCTTATTGGATATCCAATAAGATATGGGCTCGAACGGATATCTTATATTTGAACCTCTACTCATCGCAACACCTACCATATGTGTATGACCCTCTAGGCCCAATGTCGAGCTGGCCGTGAGTCATACCTGTCAAAACTCCTTCTGGCTTAATGTTTACTCAACTCATCGACTACGGACGTACTAGGCCACTACGCCACACTCTCCAGACGATACAGAGGAATCCAAACTTTTAGACTTATCTGTCCTTAATTACTATGTATTTATAGTCCCCCATTCATCTAATATCCCAAAGACCGTATTTTGGGCATGATGCTATCAAGCTCATACGGTTTCCCCTCGAGTCTTGCTTTAATCGGATTCTCCCGGAGAACTCTTTCTTTCTCAATCCGAATGATCTTGGCCAAAGATTTATTTGAGCAAGAATACATTGGATATTCCTCTCATGATATCAAGAGCGGATGATCATCTATTGATACTTAATAGTCCTCGTAAGGTTGACTGTCACTCCCGATGACCGACTATACTAGATCTAAAACTTTCAAATCTAAAAGTCTGGTATCAAAGAGTGGAATACTCATACTGGGATGACGAAATCGCTGTTTGACAATGAGGTATTATCAACCATCGAGCATTTCATGAGTAGATCAATTAATAAATTTATTCTCCAAGAAGTACTTATACTATAGCCCTAGTGTCCCCACACGAACAGCTATGAGACCAACTACCTCCATCATATGGACGGGTATATAGTCTGTTCGATTATCTCGATGTCCGTCTCGAATAACCTATGACTAGGATTATTTAGAATATGTATTTAGATGTGAATCAGTCTCATTATCATGATCTCATCACGATCCGATTCTCATTACATAGATCTATAGACATCATAATATATTTATACATTAAGCAATATAAAGTGAAAAAATGTCATAATAATAATAAGCAAAAAGACTATGTGATGTCATACATCTCATCACTTATGTTATTGACTTGCAAGACACCTATGATTAGGTACACACACACTAGACACAATAGGTGTGATTGCTTATACACATACTAGACACACACACACATATACGCACACGCACACACACGCATGCGTGTGTGTAAGTACGTGCGTTTGTACGTGCATGCGTGTGTATGTCTAATAAGTGTATGTGTATGTGCACACGTGTGTATGTCTAATCGGTGTATAAGCAATCACACCTACTATGTCTAGTGTGTGTGTGTGTGTGCATGTGCGTGCGTGCGTGCGTGTGTGTCTAGTAGATGTATAAGCAATCACACATCACATGAGTAATCAAACCAGATGATTATCGACTATAGCCTAATGTGATCTAGCCCAAGCCAATGGCCCAATCACTTACATCACGATCTATGTGTGTATCGGCGCATCTCCATGTCATGTGATCATTCATCTAATCTTTATCGGTTCCGCCAACATCTCAACGCATCTCCATGCATCACGATCGTTCGTCTCGACCTCGTGGGTTCCATTGTTACTTTCACGCTCCCATCATGCCTCCTTATATAATTACAACATAATACATAGGCTTTAGAATAAAAGAGAAATTATAGAGGCTCGCAGGCCCCAATAATAACAATAATCACATCATATACACATATACATCATGTCACATGATTTATGATCATCCGTCTACATCATACATTACATGTATACATCATCATATAAGATTACTAGATGATGATGATGATGATAATAATAATAATAATAATATTATTATTATTTAATTATTTTATAGAGTTTTGGGTTACCCTACCCTAGGGTGTCCCATGCAGCTAGGAAACCTTGGCTGCCAGGGTCACCCCTACGATCAGGAATCCCTAGCCCCTAAGGTCCCCTCTACAGCTAGGAAACCCTAGCTGTAGGGCAACCATGGGCGTCCAAGGATTCTTGGCCGCTAACTTACCCCATGCGACCAAGAATCCTTAGCCGTATGGACACCTAGGCAGCTAGGAAATCTTAGCCGCCAGGGGTTCCCCTTGCAGCCAAAAATCCCTTGCTGTAGGGGCTCTACCCTGCTTAGCCGAGAGCAACATGGTTGCTTTTGGTCTACTATAGGTGGCTAGGCCGAGACACTCTTCTAGGGCTCTTAGCCAAGGCTGCAAGCAGCCTTTAGCTGACCTATAAGGCTACAACAGTTACTGTACCTTCTCCCTCTTTTGTGTTAACAATTTTGACACCAAAAGGTCTCTCAAAAACACCTTTTAACAAAGAAAAGAGGTGAATTTTGGGATTTAAAAACTATGAGAAAAAATCGCAGTGATCACGCAAAATTAATTTTATGCAATTCATCAACACACGTAGTTTAAAAATCAATCGATCGCACAAACAACCTGGCTCTGATATCATTATTGGAAAACTTGGATAGAGCATCACATGCGCAATAGAAGAACAGAAAAACAAAATTCCAGATTTCCCGAAAGAAAAAGGTTTTGTCATCGTGCGAAGATTAGTATGCAAAACAAAACAAAAAACCAAAATCGTACGTACCAAGTGAGATTTGTTATATAGGAAAACCGTATATCCTTGTAAAATCTCATATATGTTGGAGTGGATAAAGAAAATCAACTGTCCCTCTCTAACGGTGATCTACACGATAGATGCGATGAAAATGCTCCTCAAATCGTTACACGATATTTTTCTCGTGCACACACACTTGCAATATTAGTCTAAAAGATCATAAATATGTTGGTCTTCTATATATTTCTTATTTAAAGGCTCAAAAAGGCTTAGTAAGGTTACTCGTCTGCAAGCTTTTTGTATTTTTAATATTTAGAGGTTCGAAGAATCCCACATAGATTTTGGTAGATTAGCCAAAGTAACAGTGTATAAGGACATCCGTATTTCTTTGCAATGTCGATCTTATCGGTGACAGCTACGTGCATAACTGTGCATCATCGATGCTAGTCATAATCCATATTCAAAGGATGACCCGCTCTTCATTTTGTATCTTGCAAGACAACCCTTCATCATCAGCCGGATATGTTACTATTTCGTTAGATGGAATAGATGACCGACTAATAAATGAGTTGTGCACATTGATAGCTATGATAATTTCATCATAACCATATCCATTTACTGATACCTAAGCTTTCTATCTGCACATCATCAGATCCATGGGTGTTAAATCTTACTCCATCTATATGCTGAACCACTCTTTATTTTTTCTCTTTCATGCAGCATCAGCCATTAAAGAAAAGGCCAGGTAGGAATGACCTACAAAATAGGGTGACAAGATACAGATGATGGCATGCCATTATGGTCCTTAGCACCGTGCCATATCCTCTCGTGTGCACCTCTTAGGGTTCGTATCCCCGTCACAATCATCAAACCTTCTTCCTACGTATCCTCCCCGGCACTGATGCTTTGACTTCATCTTGCAGATGCAAACCCACACCCACAATAAAGTTCACCGAACCAGACATATCGGAATCGGTGAAAAGGGCGAGGAAGGCTGACCGTGATCCATCGGGAGATGGGAGAAGAATCCTGCGGGGGCGCTGCTGCGCCGAACCAAGGGGGTCCCTTCCGCCGCCACGTTGAGCTCCCCGGGGACGACCGAGTTGGCGTTCCTCGCCGGGCGCCGCCGGCGGCCCGTTCGATCTATTGTCGCTTCCGAAAGAGAAAAGGTTGTCGCATCCCATCTGGATAACTATAAACGCGCTTGCGGTGATATTTGCGATGGCCATCTTCACGCATTGATGGTGAGAGCGAGAAAGTGACAAAAGAGACGACGTGGCGCCGGTAACCTAATGATCGACGTAGATAACGTCAGCGCGCGTCGCAAAGGAATGTTTGGCAGCGACTCACCGCCTACCCGATGGCTGCCTCCCGTGGAGCGTTTGGTAAGGCGGCAAACCGACGCCAAGTCACTCGCGGTCTCTAATACCATACGCACATGTGACTGGGTCCCACAATTTACTCCAAAGTGTCTGGAATTTGGGGAATGCGTGGGTCGGTGAGGATGTGGATACGAAAACCAGGAGAAAACGTATCCAAATATAATTTGGGATGAACAACAAAACTAAAATGACAGAAGCAATTTCATTCGAGGAAGAAACTAATGTATTTTGGAAGGGGTAATTAAGTAGGTGTATCTTCTAATTCTTTTAATTGTCTGAGTTCTCTGATGCATCTCAGTTTTCAAACATCAACCGATTCTTCCCATTTGATGGTATATCTTGGATTGATCCAACTCGTGATCGCAGATCATGTAAGTAAAACAAATTATGAATGTTAATCGTTTACTTGTTTAAGAACAAAACATAAATATGACAATAAATTTGACGAAAATAGAGTTTAAATGATGAAGATTAAATGGACGATTATGATGCAGGGCATCATGCCTAGAATTTATATTCATTAAACTTTGCTCGTTTACATTATTGGTGAACAATAATATTCATTGCATTGTTGATTCCTAGGTTACGCATATCTCTCTTGTTTGGACAGGATGACGATTTTGGCATGCTCTCTATTATGCAAATGCAATGTTTTGTTGTCTTCATTGCCAATGTCAATGTTTGGGTGGGTCCCATGACACACAGTTGTGCTCCCATGACAATGGCATGGTGCAAGTTGGAAAGTCATGTCGGTGACAACTTTGCATTTGGGTATAGCAGCAGGCCATGAGGACTACCGGGTGAGATTTTTTAGTTTTTTTTTTTTTTCCCCTTTTTCTCTTTTCAGGAGGCACAACTTAAGCTGTGTGCAAAGAGAGTAAAAAGTGAGGTGTGGATATGTTTCAGTGATTACAAGCTGCTGCTGCTGCTGCTGCTGCTTGAAAACCAAATCCCGGTTTGACGTTGCCTATATTTAGCAACCGGAACCGAACCATTCCATGCTCATGCTCATGGTTTACCGATCGATGGTTTCCAACCAAATCAATACCGAGGTGATTCAATTTGGTTCCAGTTCTTGAATGAATATTGAAATCAGTATCGACGGTTCTGATTCACTTCTAAACCAGAATCGGGTCCGATTCCATTATGATCTATCTGACTAGAAAAATCAAAAAAAAAAAAACATAAATGTCCCTATAAATAACCAATTCATCCTTTCAATAGTCAAATAAATAGTTAGCTAATTTTTATTAAAGATATTTTAAAAATATTAAATATTAAAATACACGATTCTTATTCAGAATTGATTCGATTCTAATTTTAAATTTGACTAAACCAAAATCTTATATTAATATTTTAAAATACATGGTTGAAGAAGATATTGAAACCCTAAATCTTGAGATCTGAGAGTTCCATGCATACCAGTGGAACCTAATCCAAGATTCATGTATCCGATCTCACTCAACCCTTCTTGGAATACTCAGCAGACATTTTGGACCACAAAAGTCCAGTCTGTTGGATTATACCTAACAAATTATATTTGACTTCAAGCTTACCATACCCTCCGAAGACATAATTAGATAACGGAGAGGAAGCAAAGTCAAATCAGGTCTCCTAAGAACTCTGTAAGCACTCTATGTGCCAGGCCAAAAGCACACCGTATCGTGAATCATTATTAGAGCGTATATCTCTCCCACGGGTCTCCTTCCCATTGTATTATACTTATCCAACCCAAGCTAACATAGTTTGACCATTCCATGCCAACCACCCCTCCTCCGTGTTTATTACACCCACCTCCCCTTCTCTTCTTTTTCTTCTTCTGTCCTGTATAACTCATTCTTCTCGTTTCCCCTCCCTTTCGAACACCTCGAAGATGGCCCACTCCGGCGAAGGCCTCATCGTGAGCTTCGGCGAGATGCTCATCGACTTCGTGCCGACGGTGTCGGGGGTGTCGCTGGCGGAGGCCCCGGGGTTCCTTAAGGCCCCCGGCGGCGCCCCGGCCAACGTGGCGATCGCCGTGGCCCGGCTCGGCGGGCGCGCTGCGTTCGTCGGCAAGCTGGGCGACGACGAGTTCGGCCGCATGCTGGCGGCGATCCTGCGGGAGAACGGCGTGGACGACACCGGCGTCACGTTTGACGCCGGGGCCCGCACCGCCCTCGCCTTCGTCACGCTTCGGGCCGACGGCGAGCGTGAGTTCATGTTCTACCGCAACCCCAGCGCCGATATGCTGCTCACGGAGGCCGAGCTCAACCTTGATCTCATCAGAAAGGTAGCTCCTTTATGTCTTTGTTCTATAGGATCTGCTCATCTTTTCTTGGTGCATGGATTCTTGTGATGAGCATGTGATTCGTCTCCGCCAAGAAATCAAAAAGAATCTAATTCTCTTTCCTTTTTATTACTCATAAATTTGGATGGATGGATCTGCAGGCTGCAATCTTCCACTACGGATCGATAAGCTTGATCACGGAGCCCTGCAGATCGGCTCATCTGAAAGCCATGGAGGTGGCCAAGGAAGCCGGGGCGCTGCTGTCGTACGACCCCAACCTCCGGTTGCCGCTTTGGACATCGCCTGAGGAGGCTCGCAAGCAGATCCTGAGCATCTGGAACGAGGCAGACATCATAAAGGTCAGCGACGTCGAGCTCGAGTTCCTCACCGGCCATGACTCGGTGGAAGACGAGGTGATCGCGCAGCTCTGGCGCCCAAGCCTGAAGCTCCTCCTGGTGACGCTCGGTGAGAAGGGCTGCAAGTACTACACCAAGGTATACAACACATCTCTACTTGCTTAGAACTACTCTACCTCGACGCCAGTGAGCAGGCCAAGCTAAAAAACGAACTCTCTTGCTCTGACCAACTCCAAGGATTTCCATGGCGCCGTCGCGTCCTTCACAGTGGAGCAGGTGGACACGACGGGGGCCGGAGACGCGTTCGTCGGCGCACTGCTCCGGCGGATCGTCGAGGACCCGTCTGCGCTGCAGGTGAGTGACATCCCATCACCAGTTTGCTTCAGCACTTGTCCGCCACCAGATACTTACCGTACGGAGCTGCGTGTTGGGCTGCAGGATGAGAAGAAGCTGAGGGAGGTGCTGAGGTTTGCCAATGCGTGCGGGGCGATCACCACCACCAAGAAGGGTGCAATCCCTTCGTTGCCCAACGTAGCGGAAGCAATGCGACTCTTTGAGAGCGCATAGAACATGATTAGATCTTTAATTGATCCATAGCTACCCTTTTTCTCACAAGCTTCTTGTGGCCTTGGAACTGCAAGGCCATCATCAATTCCCTTTCTTGATAACCCTTAGCAACCTGTTACAGATCGAGTTGGTTTCTTGTCGAATGGACTCTACTACCTCTGGTAGTGCGCAAATAATAAATCCATGTTAATCAAAATGTTCATGGTTTCACAATTTAATGCATGATATATATTTTCAGGGAGCAAGAAATGCTTCGACCCTTCCTAACATCTGACGTTTGATGGCAGGAAGCTATATTGTCTGCCACCTATATGATGAAATGTGCATGTTCGTGTGTAGTGTTCTTCTTCCTTCTTTTACCTCCTCGGAAAACAGAGGGGTTGAATCCCTATCTAAAGATCCTTCCGTATCATGTATCAAGAAGGAATATTAGAGGGAAAAGGGTGACGAAATAAGAAGCGGCGTTTCTGGATGGGACGATGCAGATACATTCACCGATTTCTCTCCGATTACGAGCGAGAGGAAGAGCGAGACAACATATGGGGGAAGGGGAGGCTTGCCTGAAGCAACCAGCGGCGGCGACCGTGAGAGGAGCGAAGTGACAGGATCAGGAAGCAGGAAGACGAAGCGAAGGACTACTTACTCGAACCCTAACAACAAAAGGGGTTGAGAGGAAGAGGCGAAGACGCAGTGCGTACTGACGTCTCCACCGAACCAGAAATCTGTTTACCGCGCGGGGACGGCTACGGGGTATGGGCATTTATAGTTATTAGCCAGTTTAAAATCTTGAGAATTCTAATTTATTTATGGAGTGAAATATACTTAATAAAAAAGATTTCTTATGTTTATATCATCTTTATTACTTACCACCAAACAAACAGCAATTGTGATGTTAGATAAACATATATAGAGAGAGGCTTTTTAGATATATTGCAAAGTTAATAATTAGTATATTTGCCATTGTAAATTTAGTATGACTTAAGATCCCTCCAAATATTAGGATCCCCATGACATTAATATACATTCAGAAAGCCCAGATTTAACCATGATTCCTAAGATATAAAATGCCTTGAACATTCCTAACATTTTCAACATCATAATAAGTTTTTGAATAGTAAAGACATAAATAAATGTGTCCTCATTTTGTTGCTGTTTTATTTAATATCCAAAGGCTTATATTTCAGCTGTCAAGAGTGTTGGAAATAAATACCTAGTCATGATCATACGAGCAATTAATGTCCTATAAGAAATCAATGCTGGTGATAGTGGCAACAAGGAAGACATACCACCAGGGACACAAAGTTGCATCAAACTTGGTTCCAATACTCTATCATTTCAGGGGGAAACTGGAAAAATATCAGCAATTTAGACACTTATTAAGTAAACCTCACCGATCAGTGAATATAGATAGCATTTTAAACGTGAAACCCAAGTTTGAGATCTAAGGCACAAAGAGGAAACAAAGCAGAGGATATTTTTGTGTTAGATCTAATAAGGTCTTTCAACATCACAAAAGCTAGAATATTTTTGTCAGTTTTTGCTTGCCCAAGTCAGGCATCATCCACTCCCAATTGTAGCAACCATCAGCTATGAACATGAGAACATCAACAGACATTCGTCAGCAAGATCAAGACAAAATATCACAGCAACAACACGAATGATAGATAGATAAATCCAGACATTACTAGGTCCATGGCTGACACTCGAGTGATCCTGGAGCAATTACTTTTAGTACCTATCATGACGCCTGCAGCAAGAAGACAAATATTTTAACATGTTAAATTGAGATAGCTGTCTTTTTTTTTTAAATAAATGAAAACAATATATCTATTATGAGCAAGACAATGTTCACATAGGACAAAAGCAGCTTTGATTATGAAAAACAAGCCTTTGATATAATATAGAAAATATATCTGGATTCCTCTTTCGTTTTTACTTGCAAATTAGTGTTGCACTAGCATAACAAAATAACCTCTAAATATTGCCAATCACCTGGTGTTTGATCTCAACTCAATAGACATCAGCTACAATTCCAGTGATAACATTGCAAAGAGAAGATCATAATTAATTCACGATATTGAAAAACCAATTATTAACAAACAGGGCAAGAAAAGTGTGGTAGGCTGAAGATTACAGGGACCATAGTGTTGACTATCTAGAACCTTAATAACACAAGGATTGAAAAGAACTTACTACCTAGAGTCTAATAGCACGCAATGCAATATGGATGAAAAATGAATCTGCCTTTACATAATATTTACCCTCATAGAAAAAAGGGAAAAAAAATCATAATGTGTTCTTGAAGACCTGGTGATGACCTCCAAAGACTAATATCCGCCGAGCATACCAAATCTCTCACCACAACCAAGGGAAGGATCTAATTCCATATTCACACTCTCAACCACTATTGATATGAACAAGGTCAACATCACTTGATGCACTTTTTAGACTAAATCATGTTAAATTAAGAAGAATTTTAAACATATTCTACATCAATGCCCTTCAACACCGACAATATCTGACGTTTAGCTACACAACTCATGACATACAACAAATTCTAAATGATAGCTCTTGAATTGCGATAGCTAGTGAAAAAAGGCAAACAGAACAGTACAAACTTTTAAAACACGTATATAGCAGTACCTATGTCGGTCATAATCTCTGGCACGATCCCTGGAGCGAGAACGTGACCTCCGACTTCTCGAATCATAGATGCGAGATCGATCAGAACCTCTATCTCGGTCTCTATGACCTCTATCAGAATGCCGATCATGGTCCCTGTTTCGTCGATCATGTTCCCTGCCTCTATCTCGGTTATCACCTCGAACATCTCTATTTATATCTCGATCTCTGCTTCCTGCCCTGTCATGATCCCTACTCCGTTCTTTTGACCTAAATCATCAATTTAGAAATATAGTTGTAAATTGATGGCGTTACCTAGTTTTTCAAAGCATGAGAAGCAATGAGAATACCTTCTATCATCTTCAGATCGATCAATCTTTCGTTTCTTGTCCCTCTCTTCCTGGAAAACTAAATTGTGAAGACATTGACGTTTTAAGAAAAAACAAGTGGACCATATCCAATTAATCTCAACAAAATCATGATGTTTCAATATGGTCAAAAGTAACAGAAGCAAAGAAATTCAAAATAAATAATCTTAAAAAAAATGCCCTTGAATTTGCTCCATATACATTGTAAAAGTTTCAAACATGCATATCACTTTAGGCATCGATAAAACCATATATGTAAAAGGATTATTTTCACTGGTTCCCAGTGATACATCATTTGAAATTTTATCAGAGAAATGAAGATTCACCAAATTAAGAACACACTAATAGCCTACTTGAGAAAGCACTCATAGCAAGACACAAGGTGAATAAAGATTACAGAAGTCTTTTAAAATCAATTGTCAACCAGAAAAATGAAGCCAATGACCGATTTTGCTTGAAATCAAAATTGTCATTGAACTAATGCATTCAAAAAGAGACTTTCAAATTTCTACTAAGAAATTTATTTAAAAATCTAGATGCCAGCATTTGGGCAAACACATAACATTGAGAATAAGCATTTCTTTGTATCACATAATCATTTATTATTCATAACAAGGTGATGGAAGTATCAAAATTAAAACAGGTGCTCATTAAAAACTGTAAATTCTAAAAGTTCACCACCAATCAAAATAGGTGCTTCAGAAACACTTAAACCAGACAGACAGTGACAGTTAAGATGGCTCATAAGTTACCTAACAGGTGTTAAGAAGCTTCTGCTTTCAACATCAGGCCCCAAATCACAAAATAAAAGCCAGGGTCATGAAAAAAATAAGCAATTTCTTTAAAATGGAACAAACAGAATATTTTGCTACCAATTTTAATATGCTTCACATACAGCTCATCTGCTTACAGACTTTCATTTATTGCAGTTGTCCAGGTAAGGAATAGAACTGATTCTCTGAGTCCATATATGGCCACCTTTGGTACTTCAAAGGATCCCTCCCAGTTCACAGTGTGCTAGCCAAGTAAAAGAAGTGAAGACAGAAACTCAACATAACCACATGGTGATTTTTCAATCGAGGTAAGAAAACTCACTGATGCCAAATTTAAGTGTAACTCTTTATTGCAGAATGTGAAACATTATACCAGCACCTGAACAACATGTTCAGAATTTGAACTTCATGGACATTTAGCAAGACGACAAACTGAATCAACATGGAAGATAAAGGCAAAAAATGTAACTGTACATCATGTTCAGGATTTAGTGTACATCTGCAACATCTACCTAAAGAAGGTGAATAGTTATTCTAAGAATCAGTAAGGAATAAAATCCAGTAAATAAAAAATTGTACAAAATTGTACACAAGGAGATAATTTGCAAAGGTTACCTGGAGTTCTGCTAGTTTCTCACGGATTTGCATATATCCCAGATGAAGTTTCCCTCCAAAATGATCAGCCAGGCGACGATCACTGAGCATACAATAACAACTGACTCATTAGCATATACAAAAATATTAATATCTCTTAAGTTCCTAATATACAAAGACCAACAAAACATATATTCTTCTGACAACAAAAGAATATTTGTTTTGCATAATACAATGCAGACAGCCAGTATGTAACAAGGAGGTAGTGCACTAGTCATAAATACTTCAAAATCTAGCTCAAAGTCCACAAGGGTTTCAAGTTTTTAGGAGCATGGTTACAACTTTTATATGATCGAATGAGAGGATTACTTGTCATAGACACTCAAGAATGCTCCACAAATATCGCATACACGCAACTTCTGATCAGTCTGCAAAAGAAACTCGCATGGTGTTACCAATCTTATATTTTTGATTTGATAAAGACAAGGATTATAGGTTAAATGATAATCTAAATGCAATTAAATTTTCCAACAATAGTAACAGAGAAGAGGTGTTGAAGCTGAAAAGCAACTCTCTTAACTAAGAAAAATAAAAGCAACAACTAAGCATGGCAAATCTAAAATACATCTGATATTTGACAATTAAATATTGAGCACAGATAATAAATGAAGCCCTTAAAATGAAGCGATAGAAAGTTTAAACCAAACAATTTGTAATTGTTAACTGATGTAGGACAACCTAAAGGGTGGTCAGATTGAAGGGTTTGACGAGGACAGTTGGTAAGGAAGGGAAAAGAAAGGCCAAAAAAGAGAGGATATGAAAAACACGTTGGTTCTCAAAAATTTTAATTTAAACCAAGGTATGCAATACCGTACCGTACCGATGTTTCGAGGTTGGCTCGGTACAGTATGGTACCGTGTACCGCTCGGTACACCAGGACATACCGAGCGGTACATCAGGGCGTACCGAGTGATTTTAAATATTTTTCTTCATACTATAGCACGTTCCGTCCGGTAGCGGGCGGTCCGCGTATCGGTATACCGTCGGACTAGTGCGTACCGCCCGTACCGGGTGGTACTATTCGAAATTGCTTACCATGATTTAAACAACAAAAAGAATATAGAAGATTCAAAGAAAACTGGTACTTAGGAAGAGAGAAACACTAGACCGCCCTTTTGATTAGTATGACTTAATTGAATAGTTGATCCATGTGTCTTCAATGCAAGTAGCTCCACAAACGGTATGCTTCCATGAGTTTGGGATTCAAAAAGACTGGCAATGGCGGATGTTAAATTGTAAGCTACTGGGGGAAGACGAAAAGGTAGAGAAGACACAATCTTGAACTCATTCCAAATCCTTTGAACAAATACCGTACCCGATGTTTCGAGGTTGGCTCGGTACAGTATGGTACCGTGTACCGCTCGGTACACCAGGACATACCGAGCGGTACATCAGGGCGTACCGAGTGATTTTAAATATTTTTCTTCATACTATAGCACGTTCCGTCCGGTAGCGGGCGGTCCGCGTATCGGTATACCGTCGGACTAGTGCGTACCGCCCGTACCGGGTGGTACTATTCGAAATTGCTTACCATGATTTAAACAACAAAAAGAATATAGAAGATTCAAAGAAAACTGGTACTTAGGAAAGGAGAGAAACACTAGACCGCCCTTTTGATTAGTATGACTTAATTGAATAGTTGATCCATGTGTCTTCAATGCAAGGTAGCTCCACAAACGGTATGCTTCCATGAGTTTGGGATTCAAAAGACTTGGCAATGGCGGATGTTAAATTGTAAGCTACTGGGGAAGACGAGAAAGGGAGAGAGACACAATCTTGAACTCATTCCAAATCCTTTGAACTCAAGTTGGGAGAAAGAATGTATTGACACATCTTATGGAATAAGTCATTTATTAAAAAACAAATGATCACATTATAAGCCCTTTGGCCCTTTTAAATGCCCCAAGTACGAGAAGATAAGAAAACTAAAAACAAAAAAATACAATCATATCAAGATTAAATTATTTTTTTCTTTGGGAAACCAGTGTCCAAACTCATCTTGGCAAATAATCTTGCCTTTCTTTCTATTTTGTAGCTAGGTAATTCTTTTCCTCGTTTTCTTCATTTACTTTCTCTTTCTTCTTTCTTAATCAATTTAGAAAATCAAGATAAAATTGTATGAGGATGTTGTCATATAGCAACCCAAGTTCTCCAAAAGACCCATCTTATCATACTAACATTATTCCAAAAACAAAAAAAAAAGATTAAAATTAGAATATGATCAAATCCGAACCTGAGTTCATAACTGATCTGGAAGGATTCAGTTTGACTCTTCTTTCCCTTCCTAGTATGGACGTGGAAAAGTATCTCACTTTCCATCATTAACCACCAACAAACCCATGATTTATTCACAGTCTTTCCCTGGCTCTGATAGAATACAATCTCTCATCCCACCGGCTCACAAAGCCAATCTTCTGTTACCTCATTGCTTTAATGGCCATGACCAAGCAATCTCCAGATATCTTATGCTCTTGTATTACTTAGTACAAAATCATACCAATACCGTACTCCTTACAGTGATATTTGGACTATTTGTCAAATTATACCATACAATTATCCACTGGAGTTTTTGTTTCATTTAATGCATGAATCCATTAACATGAACATTAACTCCATCTATGCATGCATATTGAGATTTCCCTCTACCGAACCCATACTTGAAAAAAGGACTACATCAGTAGTTAATGGAAACTAGATTGATTGCAAGGTTAGGTTACATGTGACTTGTCTTGAAGTTAAACTTATTGGGTCAAATTCAGGTCTCTTTATCTATTTTTCTAGTTATTGGAGCAATTATCATCATTTTAATTGAGAAAAGAAAAAGATAAAGATTCAGATTCCATGAATCATAGGCAAGTTCTAGTCTAGGAAGGAGAAATATCAGTCAGGTCCAGATTTGGTACTCTTTTCATTGATTATTTGTATCATTTTTTCCTATATTAATGAGAACACAGAACCCATCTCTAATGCATCAAAAAATTGATTGTTCTCTCTTGTTAGGGAATGAATGATTTGAAACTGGGAAAGAAAACAGTGATTTCTCTTGGCAGCAGGTCCTCAACCTCTCTTGGGTGTGCATCTCCTTCCCTCCCTCCCCCCTCTCTCCTTCCTCTCCTCTTCATATCTTTCTCTACCTTTCTGCAGGAATAATAAACAAATTGTTTTTTTTTTTTCCCCCCAAAACTGTTGGGAGTATTACAGCTTCTCATTATATTAAATCTCCTTTTCTCCTCTCCTTGCAGGATACCATATAACATCAAAGTGATTTTAATTGCTTATTCAAAATTTTGGAACCACAAATGGCACATTTGTTATCCCACCTACAAAAAGTCCCAAGCATGGCCTG
Organism: Musa balbisiana; assembly: GCA_004837865.1. NCBI lineage: Eukaryota > Viridiplantae > Streptophyta > Magnoliopsida > Zingiberales > Musaceae > Musa > Musa balbisiana. Next base: position 20,387,768 of record CM017191.1, read on the forward strand.
CCTTTTTGACATCCTGAAAACCAACTTCAAAATATAATAACTTATTACTTCTCAATTCTAAAGGCTTGACTAAGATCAAGCCTACATAGCAAAGTTGTAGCTGCACAACTTAAGATAATTGACATTACATTGATAATAATCAGACAAAAAAATTTGTTTAATCTATCCACGAAGCTCTTCATCTTAGATGTTGAGCAGGATGACAATATGCATACTGATACTTGGTTTGCAGAGATCTCAGTAAGCCAGGTGCAATCAGGATAATTGGAATATAAAGTTTATTGAAGACAAACACAAAAGGAACAAGTACCTATAACCAAGGTCTTTAAATTCCTACAATCATATGATAGAGCCCGTTTGTAGCTCAACATAAAAAAGCATAACTACACTGAGGCATATATCTACATGTCTAAATACAGAAAACATATATATTAAAAATATTAAATATCAGTTCATGTTTCAAAACGGAGATAATAGAACAGCTTTCTCAGTTCAGTTGAACTCACTATTCGAACATCAACAGCACTATACTTTGAAGGTTCTAGAACTGGCTCTTGCCGTCCACCCAGCTGAAGAAAAAGGTACTCATAGTTGTAATGGAGCAAGTTTAACATAACATAAGACATAGTTTTCACAGGCAGACAAATTAAACAAGATTATCACAGGTTGACACATGTAAGGGTCATAATTTAAGTGACGAAGGTGGAAAAACCTTTTTCAGAGCCTCTGCCTCTTCTAGAGCTTTCTGGGCCTCATCTATCATTCCCCTCTCACCTGTTATTTCAAGGGGGTAAAACAAACATTAATTGAAATGGGAAGAAAATGTAATTTTTCTACCTGTGATTTTACTTGTCCTCAAAAAGTGTCACTTAAACTATACAATTTGCTCCACAGAACATTTGGTGATTGTTGCCACACAACTAACTGAAATTAACTCATGACAAAAAAAAACCCATGGTTTTTTAATCTTATGCTATATAAACAGAGGGCAAACCAAGCATTTACTGGTAATATTAATACTTCATTGATATGCTGGCACCTATAGAACACTAACATGGTCCAGGCTCCAGACACAGTTCGTTGAATGGTTTAAACAGAGCACATACCACCCAGTTAGAGACCCATATTGGTCTATTTGTGTTGCCCTGTCAGTCCACATTCCCACATGTCAACAAAAAATTTATGTAATATCCAGTGGGCCCACATGGATGCTACCTGCATACAAGATTTGCAATACTGCTGGGTACAGCATGGTATGGACGGTGTTTACAGCTCCGATAGCCTATCAGCACGTGAACCAAGGTAAACCCGGTATGCCCATCTGGTACAAGGTCTATACCACCTGGTATTCCCAGAACAGGGTCTGTGCCATCTGGTATAGGTCGTCGGTATATGTCCAATACCAGGCAGTTTCTTCTCTTTTATTTTTCATTTTATTCATGGTTTTTTCTGAAACTCGATAAACATCGAATTTTGACGCTTGTACACTGGTACAATACCCGTCTGAACCCTGACCGATTACACAAATTTGTGAACCTTGCATGTATACCACATCAGTGGAATGTCATGACAATCTTGGACTAGTATCTATGATATTTTGACCTGAGTTGAGAAACAAAACTATAATTTAAAGTAAAACAATCAATTTTCACTTTTATAGCTAAGGTTGACATTTTGAATAAGACCACCCAAAAGGAAGTAAGCATTAATCCCTGAAATAAATTTACTGCTGCTAGATATTATTATGTAACAGTGAACTTTCTGCCTCAAATAGTCTGTGAAAACTTAGGTTCTGTAGCCATTACTGAAATTTTCCCAGTATCTCTGACAGCTAAAGCTATGAAATGGCAAGTGCGAAGCCATAGTTATCCAATTGAATATGTCAAACCAATCAAAAACTTCACTATGCCAAGAACAAATGCCTGCATTCTAGAGAATGGTTTTCCTATAGTAAGATAGGATGAGCTTGGAATGTCAGGGCATCATAGTCTTCCAACAGATTGTTCCCACCAACCAAGTGGTAGTGGAAGGCTGTAAATATACTCAAAAGCCTCTGATTTCAAAAACAGATAGCAAAGCTTGAAACATGGACAGCTTGCAGTAGCACATTGACATTCCCCTCTAAACTTCTTTCTGAGTCACATTGAGAACTATCCATTCATACTGAGAAATGCAATATGAGCCATCCAAACTTAAAGTACATGTTGAAAAATAGCAATTCAGCATCAGTAACTAAAGAGTGATTTACCAAGTTCTTCTGCCTTCTTAAGTTTTTCATTGATCATTTCTTGTGTACGAGGATCTGGAGGATTGAGAACAGACAGAGTTGCTAATTGAGGAGGATTTTGATTTGGCAGCGGCAAAGAAGCCCTATCTTTGTTAAAAGCATCAAGAAGAAGAATTGCCTGCACTGAAAACAAGAAGTTATTACTCCATTGCACCAAAAGTAATTAGCTTAAAAAAGAAGTAATCAGAAACATCATAACCTAGTACCGCATAACACAAAGTTACTACAGATTGACTTTGCAGTATAATGCCACATAAATCTATTATGGAATGACTCTGGAATCATACCTGTTTGTCAGCTCTCTGGGCTTTGAGCTCCTCCACCACTTCTAGAACCCGTATTTTACTATCAGTTTTTCCTTCAAAATCTGGAAACAAAACCCTATTATTTAACTTAAGCAACATGTAACAACAATTATTAATCTATATGTTATATTAGTAAGCAATATGGTGTTAAGCATAAGCTACATTAGGAATAACAAGAGAATGAAAAGCATTGGCAAAAGTGTCATTCTTTGACAATTTATCAAAAACTTGAGAGCACAGGCAGACAAGAAAAAGAAAAAGATAAACATCATAATGTTATTTGCAATGAAACGATTATAAAATGACTTTGTAGAGCAGAGAAAAACAATTTTTATGAATTTCATGTCAAAGATGACAGGTTAGCCTGGATTCAATATGAGACAACCTGCTGCAAGCTGGGCCTATTCAAGATATCACAAAACTTGGGTTGCAAAATCCTGACACGAGCTGAATTAAGTTGGGATTCGTCTAAGGGATAGGGCAACCTAACACAAACCGAACTTGAGGAACCCAACGAAGCTCACATAGTATTAGTATATATGTGCAAAACTTAAAACTTCAACCAGTGTATCAACCCAACTTTGTTACAAATTTTATCTGAAGCTAATTTCTAAATGCCTAAATTCTAAACACCTCCCTCTCCCCCACCCACACACCCACAACAACCCCCCCCCCAACCCAACAACCCACCAAAAAAAAAAAACACTAGTCTCCCTCCATCTCTTTTCTCTCTCGCAATCAGTTTGCCCAATTCGGGTGGGGCAAAAATGGGTAATGAGTCATGGTAGGAAGATGATTATACAAATGTATCATTGGCATTTTTAAATCCATTCCTATTTTTATGGTTTTTTTATTTCTAATATTATTTCAGAAGATCCATACAGTGGCATAAGAGATATTAGACAAACAAACAAGGCCATCTGGATCTGTAAAAAGAGAGATCAACATGTTACAACAGAATAGTTTACAACAAGACGGCATGTTTGTGCCAACATGTCCATGACAGACCTGCTCAACTACCAACTAGGCACCCTAGTTGCCTCCACCACATAAGATCAGCACAAACCAGTAAATACCATGGTCCAGACTGGTTCAACTGGTGTTTGAAACCACGGTCTAAAGTTTAGCCTCTAAACTACTCAAGTTTTGATTATAAAATTGTTTGTTACATTTCATAAATGAAAGCTGACAAGATATTACAAAGTTAATAACTACACCTCTAAATGGTGGAATTAATTGTTTTACAAATAAAATAAAAGCATCATAGACAAGATTTAAACAAGTTACTATGGCTTCTTTGGCTATAACTAATAAGCAGCAAATGTACTCTACAAAGGCAACCATTAATCCAATAAATGAAGTAACTAAAATTACAGCATAAGTTCTCCTACAAAAAGATAGATTCAAACACAAATTACAGAAATTATTTTCTGTGGACAGTAAAAAAAACTTACCAAAAGCATCAGCTTCTTTCAATTTCTCCTTTATATGCCTTGACAATTCCATGACTTCAGGTGTCTTCAATTTAACAGGATAAAAATCATTAGAGAAACTTATGCTAGATGCTAGAGAAATTAACATTAAATCATGCATATAAAAGAAATAAATAAATACCTGAGTAACCTTGGATACAGATATTGCTATAGCAGCCTTAGCATCCTCCTCCTCAAGACGCTTGAGAGCTCTTTGAATTTTCCTTTCGCATTCAACAATGAGTCTTTCAATCATATCTTCAAGTTCTCGATCAAAATTATGATCGCCTTTTGCTTTTGCTTCTTCATATCTAAGGGGAATTTAGGAAGACAATACAAGTGTAGAGCTTCTGTAGCAAACAGCAAAAGGAATCTAATAATTAAAGTTTCTAATTAATGGTGGTTCTGACCTTCCAGGAACACAAATATTTCCATATATTTAGAAAAGTATGCATGTATGCTAGTATGTGTATGCATACAATAGTGCAGAATTTTTATATTTAGGATGAAAGATTTATATATGCAATATGCATGTATGAATAAGAACAGGATACAAAAATGAAAAACCTATTGACATATGTACATAGACATATGTATGTACATACATATATACATGTATATACATATATATATATATATATATACACACACATATATATATATACACATATATATGTGTGTGTATATGTATATACATATACATATTACGCACATATATATATATATACATGTATATATACATGTATATATATATATATATACATGTGTGTATATGTATATACATATACATATATATACATATATATGTGTGTGTATATGTATATACATATACATATTACGCACACACACACACACATATATATATATATATGTGTGTGTGTGTGTGTGTGTGTGTACGTATATACATATACATATATTACGCATCTACATACATACATATATATATACATATATAAATATACATACATGTGTATATATATATATACATATATATATGTATGTATGTATGTATGTATATACATGTATGAATGCATATACATATCTATATATATGTATCTATATACATGTACATATATATGTAAATGTATGTATATATATATATATATAATATATGTGTACATATATATGTTTGTATATTTATATACATATTTATACATACAAATATATTTACAAGCATACATACATACATGCATATATATATACAGACACATAGATATATACACATATAGATGGGTGAATTCCCAGAAAAAGCCCCTAACTTTGAGAATTTCCCACATAGCACCCCAATTTTGAAAAACTCTCGCAAAACACCCCTTTTACATAAATGCCCTTGGCCCTCACCATTGCCTTGTACTGCCCACGTCGTGCTCGCCCACAGCCCTCACACGAGGGTCACTGTTGCCTCCATGGAAGCTGCCAACCCCCATCGAACCGACACGGGCCAACAAGGTCCAAAAAGGCGACGGCAACCCTCGTGGCCCTTCCTTCTTGCATGAGGGTCATTGGTAAGCATGGCAAGGGCTAATAGATGGGCAGAGGGGGGGTTGCCAAGCTGGGGTTTAGGTTGCGGGCGACTGCAGTGAGCCTCGCATGCAGGCTATGGGGGGCAACAGTGAGGGCTGCAGGCAACGACGGCAAGGGCTGTGAGCGGTGGCGGCGATTCTGGCTCCCCCTCCATCCTTGTATGAGGGTTGCGAGCGAGACATACGAAGGCAGAGCTGGCAGGGTCAATGAAGGCGACGACGTGTCTGACGGAGGCAGGTGCAAAATAGCCTTTTCACCCAATTAGGGGCACTCTATGGGAAATTCTCAAAGTTAGAAGCTTTTTCTAGGAATTAGACATATATATATACGTATATACATATATACATACATATTCATATATGTATACACATATGCATACACACACACACACACACACACAAAAGAGCCATGAGGAAATCATAATTCAAGAACTGCTTCTCAAATACAGCTTCATAATGTGATTCTCCAGAGAACAAATACATAAGAAACCTAGTATGTATGTATGTATGTATGTATATATATATATATATATATATATATATATATATATATATATATATATATATATATATATATATATATATATATATATATATATATATATATATATATATATATATATATATATATATATATATATATATATATATATATATATATATATATATATATATATATATATATATATATATATATATATATATATATATATATATATATATATATATATATATATATATATATATATATATATATATATATATATATATATATATATATATATATATATATATATATATATATATATATATATATATATATATATATATATATATATATATATATATATATATATATACATATATATATGTATGTATGTATGTATGTATGTATGTATGTATGTATGTATGTATGTATGTATGTATGTATGTATGTATGTATGTATGTATGTATGTATGTATGTATGTATGTATGTATGTATGTATGTATGTATGTATGTATGTATGTATGTATGTATGTATGTATGTATGTATGTATGTATGTATGTATGTATGTATGTATGTATGTATGTATGTATGTATGTATGTATGTATGTATGTATGTATGTATGTATGTATGTATGTATGTATGTATGTATGTATGTATGTATGTATGTATGTATATATATATATATATATATATATATATATATATATATATATATATATATATATATATATATATATATATATATATATATATGTATGTATGTATGTATGTATGTATGTATGTATGTATGTATGTATGTATGTATGTATGTATGTATGTATGTATGTATGTATGTATGTATGTATGTATGTATGTATGTATGTATGTATGTATGTATGTATGTATGTATGTATGTATGTATGTATGTATGTATGTATGTATGTATGTATGTATGTATGTATGTATGTATGTATGTATATATATATATATATATATATATATATATATATATATATATATATATACGTATATACATATATACATACATATTCATATATGTATACACATATGCATACACACACAACACACACACACAAAAGAGCATGAGGAACTCATAATTCAAGAACTGCTTCTCAAAATACAGCTTCATAATGTGATTCTCCAGAGCTACTCATAACCCCATCTCTTTTTTCCTTTTTCCATCCAAAGCTAAGAATGCTAGATGTTGTCCACCAATATGGTTTTGCATAAAAATGAAAGTTACCAAGAAGCTCCTTCAGCCCACAAGGATTACCTGCCTGACAGATGACTGCATCCTGCCAACTGTAGGTGTTCAATAAAGAAAATAAGGATACTTGAGAATTCTTTTATCAAAATTATGTTTCATAGAAACAAATATACATGTTCAAGTCGTGAATCCTACGAATCCTATAGAGGATTACATATATAGATAAAGCAGTAATAAAACAAGAACTGAGAAAGACAAACAGGGGATATGACTGTTTAAAGTTGTGTTAACTGTCCAGAAAAGGTGTATGAATGATGGAGAGAGATTAATCTGATAGTGGATGATTGAAGTATGAAGCATGACGAAGAAACAGTCACTGATCAGCCATATAAGAAGTTAAGAACCTTGCCCGGTAACACTAGCATAATATTTAACACACATACAAGGAGGTTAGTAAGGTAAATTAGAAAAAGCAAATGCAAAGAATCCACATTAGACATATAATCTCTAACATAACACCTACAATATATGACAATAGTATCAACTATCAAGAATCATATCCGAGGCAGGACAACTGGTTACCAATGCTTGATAAACAATCACCAGCTAGCAACACTAAAAGCATACAAAGTGAATGTTGCATAAGCATATTAAAGCAGGTATTTTATCTTGTATGGAAGTCCACAAACTTTTGTTCAACAAAAAATGTGTTATTAAGTGGTATTTTGAGATCATATAGCCAATCTGAAATTAACAGTTATGGACACTCTGGTTCTTTGTTTGGTAGAATTCCTCGTTCTACATGAATCAGTGCTGACGAATCTAAAGTAAAAGAAAATATAGATATTTAATAAGAAAAAAGGATACTCCTTTCTGAGCTGCAAAGAGTGAATCTTTGGGCAGGGACCCATATCCATTTTCTGATGCAAATTGGTACAGCTTTATTAGTGAAAGAACATATATAAGTAGTTTTGAATTTCAAAGACTTAAGTGCAGGCATAAAAATCAGCACTCAGCAGTACACCTTGGAAGGTAAACCAAGTTAAAAAAGATCGAGATAATACCAACCGCCGCTGTGAACAAGCCATGACATCGCAATCATAAAAATGGAATATCAGAAGACAGAAAACAAATCACAATATGACAGACATCATGAAAGTCAAATAGGGCTACGATTCTCTTATCTTAAGTCATCATATCAACAATACACACCGAGCTAGAAAGAACTACAAGCCCCACATAGTTCCTCTCCCAGAAAGGAATAGAGACGGAGAAACTTTACATTTGCCAAGTTAGCAACATCAATATTGTACACGACCGGAAATGTGAAAAAAACACCAGCTAAAATAAACCAAAAACCAAGCTCAAAGTATAAGTAGTATTCTTCAGATCTTTGGAAGCACCTGACGACAAGAAAGGATCACAAAAGAGGGGCAAAAGCGTGAAACTTAACTAGTAACGAACATTCAAAAAAGACAAAATCAAATGGAAACAAAGGATTTTTGACACCAAAATGGAAGGAAGAAAAATCATGCAAGAACAGTCAGTAAACAGAGCTTGCGACTTCATTTCGCTGTTAACATCACACCAACAGCTCCAGATTCGGAATCCATATTTGAATGTACAAGCATCCAAGAGTAGGGTATCAGGAAGGTGAGGTGAGGCACCGTGAGCTGGAAGAGGTCATGGGGGCAGAGGCCGGCCAAGAAGAGGCGGCAGACGTCGCGGTCGTAGTACTTGCGGCTCACCTCCGTCACGTCCCCGTTGCGGTTAGCGCCCATGAGCACGTCGAGTTGCTTCCTGATGGCGTCCATTCTATTTATCTCTCTCTATCTACCTATCGAGGGCTAGGGCTTCGATGAGGGTTCTGGATTTGCCTCTCTCCTCTGCTCTCTCAAATTCGCGACGGAACTTCCTACAAGGATCGCCGACGAGAGTGAGAAGCCAAGAGATGAGGAAGGGAGCAGTTGCCTCGAGAGTGCACTTCTTCGGCGGAGGAAATGCCCTCTTAAAAGGCGGCCCTTTCCGTCCCCTTGGTTGAGCTGTGGCGTGGTTTTCAGAGGGGGTGTTTCTGGGGAACTAACAATTGACAAGGAGGAAATTGCAAATATTGGAAATAGCATATAAATTTGATTTATAATTTGTTTATTACTAAAAAAAAACAAAATACTGTAACTCCATTGAAAAATACTATAGCTGGAAAACATCTATTTTTTTATCAACATTTCTTCATCATATATGATTATAAATATTATAATTTTTTTAAATATTTAGAACTAAGATAAGGTTAAAAAAAATATATAATTTTATCATGTTTTATTTGAAATATATCAGGATCTTCATAAATTATCATCCAAAATTATTAATTGAAGGCATTATAATATTGTTTATTATAAAATTTAAAAATTCGAAGATCTTATAAAAGTATTAATTATTATAAAATTTAAAATGTGGAGGTTTAGAAGCATTCGGGTGGGTGATTGACAAAAGACAAAATAACAGTATATGATGGTGAAATTTTGGTTGACAGATTTATTTGAAGCTTGGCTCATTAATACAGTGCAACTCTCCGATGGTCATGCATTTCTGCTACATATTAACAAAGTCCACATGGCCTTATAATTAATGTTTTTTATCCTCCATAGAGAACAATACAAGAGCATGTGGTTGTTTTCATTGTACAAACTCCTCATAATATCCTAAAAACAACAAATTGTAATGTCATTGAGTTCTGCAGAAAAAAAATATTATTCTTAGTCAAATCAAGATCATTCAAATCACTGGATGGATGGAACCCATGATATCGTAAAAACCATGATAAGGAATGGGAGCTTAAGGGTAGGGAAAATGAGACAGAACGATGGGATATTAGCTAGGACAATTTATTGTGATGTTGAAAGTAAATTGGATTTAGGAAATGAAACGACTGCAAATAATCAAAAGCTCAGACTATGGGAAGATATACAAGAGGACAACGAATTCATCTCATGTCAGAAAAACATTTACTCTGATTGATATCTGAAAAGTATGAATATCTCATATAACTAAAAGCATATTACACACAACTAGGCAACATTACAGAGATCTTGAAAGAATATTAGTTTCCAAATAATACAGACCTGTGTTTATTACAGAAACAAGTGCATTAAAAGTTATCCTTGGCTCGACGAATGATACCCAAGGCTTGTGCATCACTTGCAGAAAGGGGGATATTCAACTTTTTCCGGATCTCAGGACTGGAGGTGCGCAGAAATGGATTACACTGTTTTTCTCTTTTTATTGTTGTCGGAATCTAGAACATCACAGTATGTCAATGATCAAATTCAACAAGTGTCACAAAGACAAGATGAGTTCTTTCATTCTTTTAAAATAAACAGAATTCTCATCAAAAGGCTTTCTGGAATGACAAGAAAAGGACACCACTGCGCCAACATATATAGTTTGATTTCTGTTGTATTCAAATCAACAAAGACAAAATCACTATTTAAGTTTTAATAGCATTACCGTTGGCAGCATTTTACTGCATAGCTGAGCAACATGCGCTGCATATTCCTGGAGTGCTTGATTGTTGGGTTCTATAGATAAGGCAAACTTAGAGTTGCTCTGCCAGAAGCATCAGTAACATCAATACTGCATCCACAACTTGTTGTCACTTAAATACTAAAAGAAATGACCTCATACCAGAGTATATTCATGACCACAGTATACATCTGTGGCATCCGGTAAAGACATAATTTGTTGAAGCGAAGAAAGCATCTGCATCAGGAGAAATACAACTTGTTATATGCACATTATAGAAACAAGATAAAATAATGCAAAATTGTCAATGACTAATTTGTTTTATGTCAAAGTTCAACATGGTGCATTTACCTTAATTTGGCACTCACAAGTTGCTTGCAATGCACATAACTTTATGCTTCTTTTTGACATATGATCTTTTTAAAGGCAATAACACTAGTCATTCTTTAGATACATATGCTACAGCCACTAACACAAATGAACCTCATATCCACATTCGAACAATAGGTATATGCAGATAGAACTATAGAAAAAACTAGTCAATGTATTTAATTTACAAATTGATCATGAGAATGAAAAAATTCATAAATTTTGTCATCTGTAAACATTCCAGGACAAACAAGTTAAGAATGCATCAGCCATTTTTCTTGCCCATTTTAAACTTAATGGATTAGTTTGCTATAGCCTGTCCACTTTAAAAGTCTTATCATCAAAGCCACAGAAATAGGGTGTGTGACAGCAAACACAAAATCACATATTTTGGCAAAAGAAAACCTGATCTGGATCTCCTTCAAAAAGTTTGCCACAGGATAAGCTAAACAAGGCATCCCCAGTAAATACTGCTCCACATCCTGGAAAGTAATAGCTCACATGACCTGTTAAAATTTAAAAATGGTTAAGAATATTTTGCATCATCACAAGGAAGACAAAGTTGTCTTACAGGATGGCCAGCAGTTGTACTATATGTTTAGTTACTCCCTGAAACCAATATGAGCTCAATAAAGTTCAGAAAGCTTGGTGATTAATCCAAATTAAAGTTATTGCAGCAATTGCAAAATTTTATTATGAACTAACACCGATAAATGATTGGACCACCAAAGAATTTTGGTAAAAACTAAAGTAATTAGAACTTTGACACTAATCATGGTTCTTAGAAAAGCAAAATGAAAAGCTAATGGTATTACTATGGAAACACTATCTGAATAACAAATCATGACAATCAAAATATGTTGGTGATGAAGTATACTGTAATATTTGGATACATGACAATAGTGCCCCTTTTGCAAAAGATTTTTATGTGAAGATATTGCTTTCCCAGAGACTGACCAAGAGTGAACAGCAAATAGAATGTCAGTTATGAAATGAAAGAAAAAGAGGCTAATCTGACCAAAATTCTGCAAGGAATAAAATAGCAAAATAATTAAATGCTGTACATTCAAATGATCAAATAGATTTGACCTTTTGTGTGACCAGGAGTTTCCATCACAAGCACCTCATGGCCTGCAAACATCCACGTTTCTCGATCATGTAGGGATATGTCTATGCCAGGAATTCTATCCTTGTCTTTAGCAGAACCAATAACCTAATTTTAGCATACTGAAGTCAAGAACTAGCCAAAAATAACTTTATCAAAATATTAGTTGCAAACTTGCACTTCCAGCAAATGCATGCTTTTAGAGTACACAAGATCATCTATTTCCCAAATTAAGTTGAAATGTCAGCCATTCCCATTCTTGTCACATTTAAATTAGATTTCTATCTAAATGAATTATTAAGATGCTATAGTAGTGAGAAATGCCGGAAAAAAAAAAAACAAACCATTGATGTGTTCCATCTACTTCCAACAATTTCAAACAGAAAGTTATAACTCCAATATGACAATAATTGGCAATCCAAAGACTATGCTGCCAGATACATGTTCTGGGTATAATTGACCAAAAATCTGTGGTATGGGAAATAATGCATGATCTCAATATCTTTTCGTACTTCAATTTCACAACTTAATCATTTGAAAGGAATTTCCAGCTATGTAGAGATAATTGACCAAAATTGAATACTCAAAGACTACAACCTCTGTTATTTCATGCATAACTCAGCTGTAGTAATTGTCTGATTGTTCTGTGACTAGCAATACAAATCAACTTAAGTGAAGGGTTCCTAAAACTATGACAACTGTATATCAAAATAATAAAGAAACCACAAAGACATAGATATTTGCTAAATTACAGAGACAATAAATCATTTTTTTAAGATAAATCATGAAGGCAATGAGACAATGACAAAAGAAAAGAGGTTTATATTGGTAGAGTCTATTTCAGTCCCAGAATCACATGGAAAAAGAAATCGTCTACCATCATACCTTTGCACCATACCTTGCTTTCAGCTCCAAGTTTCCACCAGTATGATCATAATGATGATGGGTATTAAGTATGTAAGTTAAGTTCTGATTTCTGCGTTCCAGCACATTTATAACAGGTGCAGCTTCAGAAGGATCAACGACTCCAACTGTACCTGTATCTATGTCATGCAAAAGATATGCATAATTATCTTGAAGGCATGGCACCTGAAAAAAATGTGGGACACATTAACACCAAAAGAAAAGTGAGGACACTGGCTGAGCCATGGTACGAAAACACAAGATTGCCACAGGCTGAGATATACAAAACTTAAATGCAGACATACAGAGGCAGCTTTGCAAATAGTAGTTTGTAACAGACACAGAGAACAAATTTCAGCATTATATACAACCGTTTCTTTGTAAATTGGACTAAAGTATGTGTTTGCTACCCCCCACTTGATCATATTTTAAAAGGTTATCAAAAATCATAAAACTGGGAAGACAACATCATCTTCTAGATAAAGCATTATTAAGTAGGCTAAGTTGTACAAACTGTCACAAGATGACCATTGCTGTCCATGACTTCTTCATTTTCCTTATGCAGAATGCTAAGATGAAGGGTGTAAAATCAGAACAATTTGTTATATCAATCCATAATATTTATAAAGAGACAGCTTAATACACAAGGCTCCCACTAATGATGGGTTTGGGGAAGATCAATTTACATAGCTTTGCCCTTGGAAGCATAATCACTGTTTTCTAACCCAAATCCTAGTCACCTAGATCACAAGGAGAAATTCTGCCATGATATCAACGCTCACTCTCAATCTATAAGATAAAAGGCTTATTTAGAGTACTTCAAAATTATTTATAGATCAGGATTATTTATCATTCTTTCTCGAAGCCAAAACAACCAAATAACTCTCTTAAATTATCAGGAACTTTATTAAACTATTACAAAATTTACTAAAGGTATCAATATTCCCTCAACATAGAGCAATAAAATAATGAATTGTAATCTGATTCTACGCAACATGTCTCTAGGATACAGAAAGCTCAATAGATATTCAAATTGGATAAGGTGCCAGACAGATGTCTTGCCATTCTTTTTCATGTACACCTTTTTTCCCCATTAATATGACAGCTAGCACCAATACCCATCATACAAAAGGCTAAATCATCTTACTTGGCAAAATTTCTATTTTTAATATCTAACTAATAAAGCAAAAAATTTTGATTGAATACTATCTGAACAATAAAAGATCTACTCATACAGAATCTTCTTTCATAACCCCTACCAAGTAAGACTTTGAATGTCCTAGACAGAAAGACCAAAGACTTGGTCAATCACAAAAAAATGTGCCCACCTTGGCATTGTCCAAGGACATTGAAACCAATAGTGCCATGTGATGATAAAAGGTCCTCACTGTTTTTTCTTCTATAAAGTTACAGAAAAATGATCCAAATACAACTATTAAGCTAAAGAATGTGGTAGATTCGTGAACATAAAGATAACTTCTAAAATTGGCATATGAAAGGGAACTGATAGCTATTAGGTTAACTTGTGTTACTGTTCTCAACAAGAGCTCAATGGCAAAAAAGATTCCATGAAAAAAAGAAACATGCAGCTGACTCCAAATATCTGGAGAATATGCTTGTGTTGTTGCAAATCTTAATGTGAGGGGATTGTCAAAGTAACTCATATTAACAAGTTTCATCGGATATAGTTTAATTCAGTAGTTTAGTGCAAGATAGTAATGTAAAAGCATGTAAAATATAGAGATCCAAAGACATCAAACACTCACCAACTCAATTTGTAATGAGGATGACATACAAGTAATGTTGCAAAAGAAAGGGGGGAGACCCAAAAACTGATTCACCCCACGCAAAATTTTTATAGGACTGACGATCAGGGTTCCAAAGCCATATAGTAAATTTTTCCCGAACCATTGTTTTCTCATATTTGGCCACATGCATGGTTGTCCTCTTACCTACAAAAGAGAACTTAAATAATTCAGAAATAATGCTAAATTCATCACATTACAAAGAATATGCTTACTTCATAAATCAGCAAGCAGAAAAAAAATAAGCTAAGAGAATGTGGAAAATCCATAGAACAGAGATGGAAACAGCACTTTGCAATTTCTATGGTTCAAGATGAAAACTAGGGGCACACACCAGTCACCTTTCTATAGGATTAATACTCGTGATACAATAGTCTAGAGTACTGAAAAACAACGGATGCATGATCCTTGAGTCGAATTCCTACGCTTCCCAACAATGTAGACAATTTGGTCTCAGGTAATCTGACTTAATCATCTCTATACACTTGGAATTCTAACTCACATCTTTATATCTGATACTAACACGACACCCATGATCGCAATAACACAAAGCTAGACCACATCACCAAACCTCCTCTCAGCATTCAATGTGTGCCACTTCGAACCATCCCCAGGCTACTAAATCATCACCAACAAAAACTAATTCTTAACAAATGACGTCCATAAGTAGCACACCCCCACATCGAAAAATCGAACACTATTAGATCCAGCAAAAAGTCCAGGAATTAAGGAACGCACATCAGATCCGGCCAGAACTCGACGCCTCAGCATCATCAAAATCCGAATAAAACAAACGAGATCGCAAGAAAAAAAGAATCGAGCCGATACATGCAATTCCTGGCGCGAAAAGGATCTCAAAGGCGCCGAGGCTGAGGCTATCTAATCAAAACCGCACCAAAAGATACATTACAACAGATCAAAGGATAAGAAGCAGAAGTAGAAAGGAAAAGGAGACTGGGAGGAAGATAACTAACCCTAGAAGAAGAGCAAGAGAAGGAAGACATCTGGGTGGAGGCCTTCGCAAGCATCGCTTGGTGAGAAGACAAAAAGAAGGGATTTAAATTAAAGAGGAGGAAAGAAAAAGGGAAATGTTATCGCTATGTTGAACCCTGGATTTATTTATCAGGATAATAAGTCTTTTATACCCCTGGCATGACTTACAAATATGGTTGACTTACGTAGAAATCAGTAAAAGGATTGAGAGTATTTTAGTCAATTCGGGCAAGCGAACAGTGCATCGGTGGAAGTTGAGTAGGTGACCTGCTTTATTGTTTGGGAGGTGAGCCCCCCTTGGACTGTTGAGTGTCGTTGGAGCACTGTTGGGAGTCACTGCTGCTAGTGCTGCAACTTGGGAGGCATAATGTTCAAACGATTTGATACTTGCATGGTTGATTTTTGCTAACCTTTTAGCTTTGTGGAATCTAAAAGTTTGATCGTCGGTTGACTCTAATTTCATGAAGGTTGTAGTTTTTCCTCAAAAGAATAGATATGGACATGGCATCACATGATATGTTTTTCCACTTTATGGTATGTGATATGGGAAAAAATGATAGACCCGGCGGATGACGATGTCAGCCACACGTGGATAGGCGCTGCACCCCAGGAAGGCAATAAGGGTGACGAGATGTGCTCGGACGTCAGCTTTCCTCAGACGACAGCCTCCTCGTTTGACCCTACACACCCGGCCGAGACAGAAGCAGGCAACGGTCAAAGCTCGCCCATACCCTGCGGTAGCTCGGTTCTCCACGCAACCCCAGTGGCAATGTCAGACGCCATCAGAGGTACCGTCCTACCCCTGCAAGCAGCCACATCAGGTAACATCAAACTCATCTATAAATACCCCAGAGTTCTAAACGAATAGGGGGAGAGACAACACAAGAACACCTTCAAAACCACCCTCTCCACATCGCTAACTTGATCGTCGGAGGGGTCGGGCCGAGCCCCCGGCCCGACCTGTGTGCAGGTGCGAGACGGTGTCGCCACTCCCTGGTGCTGCGGCGAAGCTTCCTCCCGACCCGTCCTCCCGACCCGACCTCTCGTCCCGACCTCCCGACCCGACCTCCCGTCCCGACCCAAACCACCGTGCTCGGCCGCCGGGAGACCTCGAGGAACGTCGCGCGAGATCCCCGACATCCGGACCCCCGAACCGAGCCGCGTCAGCCCCGAGGCCACGGCTTAAACAGTTGCCCCCCGCAACATTTTGGCGCTAGAAGGAGGGCCTGAATGTCGAGGGATCCTCAGACTGGTCCCGACGAACTCCTTGCCGAGGGATCGTTCTTAGCAGGGGCGCAGGCCGTGCGTCCCTGGAGTGACGGGCCGCGGGCTGACGACCTCCCCGCGACCTCGGAACGCTACTGGCGTTCGTTCGACAACTCGGATTTGTTTCCGCCCGAGGGCGCCCCGAGCGCCCCTTCGCCGGTATCACCCGAGGCCTTTCAGGCCCTCGCTCTTCAGGTCCGAGCTCTGACAGGTATGGTGCAAACTATTATTCCGCTTATTCCTCGTCCGTTGCACCCGTCAGTGACCCAGCCGCTGCGGCAACGTGAGCAACCCGCTCGGGCCCACATGACGCTTCCGGACCCTCCCACTTCGCCTCGGGTCCGACCGGCCCCTCTCGAGGATCCAGTGATGGCAAACCCAAGCGGCCGCCCGGAACCCGAGGTATTATCTCTAGAGTCAACGGACTCCCTGCGAGCCCAGCTATGCTTCCTTATTCAGCGGCTCAACGAAGTAGAGGAGGAGTTTCACAACTCAAAGGGAGAGCTCAAGGAGGACACACTCCGAGGATCTCTGTTCGCGCCCGAGATACGAGATCAGGCAGTTCCCCCGAACTTCCGGCTCCCTTCTTTGGACGCATACGACGGTTCCACTAACCCGGCGGACCATGTCGCCGCTTTCCGTGCCCAACTGGCATTGTATGGAACGTCGGACGCTTTAATGTGCAGGGCGTTTCCCATGACCCTGAGGGGTCCGGCCCGCACATGGTATAGCGGCCTGGAGACCGGAACGATCACTTCCTTCGGCCAACTCGTTAAGGACTTTGAGCTCCACTTCGTAGCCCATTCTTGGCCAAAGCCCTCCGCGGCACTGCTCCTCGGACTCAAACAAAGGGAGGATGAGCCCCTCCCACATTTTGTGGATCGCTTTGCCACGCAAATCTGGTGCTTACCGGACATTCACCCCTCTCTGTTAGTGCAGGCATTTATGATAGGCTTGCGACCTTCCAGATTCCTCTGGTCCCTCGCGGAACGACCTCCCACGGCGGTGCCGGAGATGCTCCAGCGGGCTAACCAATACATCGCAGCGGAGGCCTGGGCGGCTGCGAGGGGACGTGACGACCTCCGACCGCGGGTTCCATAAGAGAGTCCAAGCATCCGTGGTGGCTACCCGATGTACTCATGAAAAGAAATCTAAGCCCCGCCTCAGTCTCTTCTGAGCAAAGGTTTAGTATCTGCCTGACCCCCTTTTCGGCTCGCGGTTGGCCCCGGCTTAAACCCTTCTGAATCCAAACGCCTCGGCCATGGACTGCCCGAGTCCACCTCAGCGCGGACTATCCACCTGAGCAGAGGGACCCCGAGTCCACCTCTGCTCGGCTAGCCCGCCTGCGTCATGCTCCTCGGCTACGTGTTGCCCGAGACCATGCCTGCGCGGCCTGCCCGCCTACGCCGTGTTCCTCGGTCGCACGTTGCCCGAGGCCGCAACACCTGCGTGGCCTGCCCTCCTGCGTCGTGTTCCTCGGCTCCATGGCCTTCGAGACACACTGCGCGGCCTGCCCGCCTGCGTCGTGCTCCTCGACCCCATGACCCGAGACACACCTGCGTGGCCAGCCCGCCTGCGTCGTGCTCCTCGGCTACTGTTGCCCGAGACAACGCCTGCGCGCCTGCCGCGCTCGCTTGCGCCTGCCCGCTGTTCCTCGGCTATATGTTGCCCGAGACCACGCCTGCGCGGCCTGCCCGCCTGCGTCGTGTTCCTCGGTCGCACGTTGCCCGAGGCCGCAACACCTGCGCGACCTGCCCGCCTGCGTCGTGTTCCTCGGCTCCATGGCCTTCGAGACACACCTGCGCGGCCTGCCCGCCTGCGTCGTGCTCCTCGACCCCATGACCCGAGACACACCTGCGCGGCCAGCCCGCCTGCGTTGTGTTCCTCGGCCCCATTTCCCGAGACACACCTACGCGGCCAGCCCGCCTGCATCGTGCTCCTCGGCTCCTCGGCTCCACGCCCCCCCGAGACCACACCTGCGCGGCCAGCCCGCCTGCGTCGTGCTCCTCGCCTCCTCGGCTGCGTGCCTCCCCGAGACCACACCTGCGTGGCCAGCCCGCCTGCGTCGTGCTCCTCGGCTCCACGACCCCCGAGACCACACCTGTGCAGCCAGCCCGCCTGCGTCGTGCTCCTCGGCTCCTCGGCTCCATGCTCCCTGAGACCGCGTCCGCGCGGCCAACCCACCTGAAGACAAAAGCCATGCATCGGACTCCCCTTGTACGACAACCGACGCATAGCTCCTTTCGGGGGGGGGGGGGGGAATATGATATGGGAAAAAATGACAGACCCGGCGGATGACGATGTCAGCCACACGTGGATAGGCGCTGCACCCCAGGAAGGCAATAAGGGTGACGAGATGTGCTCGGACGTCAGCTTTCCTCAGACGACAGCCTCCTCGTTTGATCCCACACACCCGGCCGAGACAGAAGCAGGCAACGGTCAAAGCTCGCCCATACCCTGCGGTAGCTCGATTCTCCACGCAACCCCAGTGGCAATGTCAGAAACCATCAGAGGTACCGTCCTACCCCTGCAAGCAGCCACATCAGGTAACATCAAACTCATCTATAAATACCCCAGAGTTCTAAACGAATAGGGGGAGAGACAACACAAGAACCCCTGCACACAGGTCGGGCTCGGCCCGACTTGTGTGCAGGTGCGAGACGATGTCGCCACTCCCTGGCGCTACGGCGGAGCTTCCTCACGACCCAACCTCCCGTCCCGACCCGAACCACCGTGCTCGGCCGCCGAGAGACCTCGAGGGACGTCGCGCGAGATCCCCGACATCCGGATCCCCAAACCGAGCCGCGTCGGCCCCAAGGCCACGGCTTAAACAGTTGCCCCCCGCAACAGTATGTTCCCATGATTGTAAAGGTATTAATTGATGACTCCATCCGGAATTGACCAAGTTTTTTGTTTTAGAAGAACTAGAAACAATTCTTGGATGAAATTTTTTTTCCCCAAAAGATCAATCGGGCAGTGGAATTTGGCCTTCTTAACATTTACTGCATGGGATCTAATCAGGAGATTTGGTTTGGTTTGAGTTTATTGTTCCTCTTAGACGAAACACTGCAACCATCAAAACAGCTGACAAGGATACTATAAATCGGATGAGATGTCATTGTAGCTGGAATATTTCAGATAACGAAATCATTGTAGTGTGACTGTTACCATAAATCATTCTCTGTCGTTATGTAGCCTGTTATTTCACCTGCACAAATGGCATCCACAACCGACTTACTAGCACGCAGCGCCTGCAAGTTGACCATCTGCTACGATGACCTGAAGATTATCCATTCGTGGCCAACCAAACACGTGCATGTAATCTTGCAGCCTGCAAGAATAAAAATACTACTACAGTTAAGTAAAATGCTTTAACTTGCAATTTAAAAAACATGTTAGGTTTAATCTACTAACCTTGCAAGTGACGAGATGCCTGAAAGTGTCCAACTGTACCAACACCACTTGAGATTCTTTCACATACGTAGTCTGAGGTAATCCAATATGAAGCTCCCTAAGAAGTCTATCAGACAGCGTGTATTTTGCATGTTAATGCTAGGAATAAAATTAAAAAACTGCAAGAATCAACAATTAACTCTGTTTCGGAGATTTTGACCCAGTTACATGTCATTATGACTCACAAGAATAAGAAAACAAATCCATAGTAGCACATGAAGAACAATGTCAGCCAGACAAATTTTCACCATCTTTTGACCAAATATAGATACACACAGAGCAACAAAATCTATCTTTATCGCAAAATCTGTGTCAAACCCTTCACGTAACCTCTGAACCACATTTTAGCATCTTGCACCTAATACATATTTTGTTACAAGATAAATTGCTGAATAATAATATAAAGGTATTTACAACATTAAGATGAATAATACTAAATCCCAGTCCCAAAGATAAGGCCCAGAAATCGGCAAAGAAGAGACCCAGAAATCCACAAAGAAAAGGCTTGCATTGAACATTTACCCATCCATATCACGTGCAAGAGTGAGAAGCTTGCAACTATGAAAGACCAAAATTTTTTCAGATGAAAGTTGGGTTCTATAATTTGTATGAGACAGCATGTCCAAGAGCTAATAAAAATCGAAATTCCATCACTTCATGTTGAGATATCTTCGTACCCAATATAGATGATAGAATGGTGTACTCTGCAGTTGCTGCAGTGTTTACTTCCACTCGCTTAGTACGAGTGTTAGATGTGACATGAAGCATGATTTTACCATGAGTTTTCACTGCAGAATCTTAATGATGAGCATCCACGAAATAAATGTCGAATTTCTGAATGATAATCAAAGATCAAAGTTCTTTGGTGCTTAGTATCCGAGCTCTGCCAGGGTTCAGCAATGACTCCGACATTATCCATCCCTTGACAAGATAAAATAACACTCTTAGCATAAAACTAGCTTTCACTTCTAGATTAATTAGTTCAATGAATGCAAAAGCACTAATAATTCATTATGAAAAGATAGAATATTATGCTAGTCAGTTTCTTTGCCATTAAATCATTTCCCTTGAAAAAATAGCAATTAAAAGATTGAATATACCATAGAAGTATATACGGAAGTTGACATAATGTCTGCCCCAAAAATGACATGAGTATTTCTAATGTTCAAATGGAAATTACAAAAGATTCATCCAACTTTGTGAGAATAATAATGAAACTTCAACTTTGCAGGGGTACACATAAATCATAAATGACTTAGATTTCTTTCTCTTTGATCTGATAATGGACTTCATAAATATTCTCTGCTCATGCATATTCCTTAAAAGTGAACGCTTCCAGAATCATCCAAAGTGAGGATCCGGTTACTCTTTATCTAGATATTCCCCAAGCTAACACAGGCAACAAATCATAATTATGAATTTACTACTATGACCAGCTAAATTTAGCTTGCATATTAGATGAATGTATAAGTAGAAAGACTACAGCAGTATATGGGGTAGAACATCCTAAAAACAAAGGGTACCTAAGCTAACATATAATACCAAGTCTTTGATGCATCACCTGCTCCGCTGCTTTTCTCTTGAATATCGCATATGAAGATGAAACAATCTTGCAAGACTCTTCTATATGAGCAAGGAAGTCAGCATTTGTAGGAAGGAAGGGTACTCCATATGTTGATTGGTTAGAGTTCATCAGCTTTCTCAAAGCTTGATTTGAACTTGACAAACGGATGAAATATAGAAGGACATGAGCCTGTCATAAAGATAAAGCACACGATTAAATAGGCAGGTGTTACTGGCTAGTCAACCACCAGTAACCAGTACTCACATGAAATGCTGCTTTCAATATATCATCTGATTTTGCTTGATCCTTCAATAATGCATATATTTTATCCTTTGAAGGGTTGTAGGTAACCATGTATCTCTCTTTCTGGAATTACAAATGAAGCATACACAGAAAATCATCATATCAAAATTGGCTAAGGAGAAGTGAGAAAGAAAAATTATAATACTAGTGTTGATTTCTAAAACTCAATTAACATAAGTAGCAAACTGAAGAATGCATGTAGAACAATCATAACCTGTTATGTGAACTACACTGCTTCAAACAAGAAGCATGAGTAAATGGTAAGAAACACTACCTTGAACAAGGGTTGTATGGCAAAAAACGAGGAGGGCTCCTGGAATGCATCACAAAATCTTGGGCCTAAAGCCAAGGTAAAAAAGTAGCTATAATTGTAGACTGATAAGAATGAACAGAAGTACAGTCCAGTTCTCACATACCTATAACTACTGGTGTATGTTTCGACCATGGAGGGCGAAATATATTTTCCTTAGAGTTTCCTTCCTTCAGTGATGGAACATGCCCTAGAAAATTCCAAGGATTGAACATTTAGTAAAGGTTAAAATTTCTGTATACACTGATCCTTCCTAGACCCCACATTAGCGGGAGTCTCATGTAATATACCACTATCTACTATTATGTTTCATACATATATCTATAAGCCACAACAATAACACATTAATATTTCAAACTTTATTCATTTTCTTAGCATTTGTTATTTAAAATGCTTCTTAGATAACAAAAACATTGCATTACTTCTAATAGATCTATAAATGCAACATGTCTTGAACTTTGATGGTATATTTATGCTCAAGATTATGGTATGAACAGTATATTCAGCCTCAAAGTGTCATACACCACATACTAACTCAACATCCTGCATGCCATGACTACTGTTTTAGATCAATCGAACTGATCATATTTGCATCTTCCACTCTCCTTTCTCTTACTCATAGTTTTCTGTTTTCTCTTCCTGTTTTTGCTTCTCTTTTCTCAACCAATCCAAAATTTTGGAAACCATATCAAATTGCTTCATCACATCTTGTCTCTTTTACAACAATGACAATTTCTTTTACGTTTTATAGTACTTCCTTGACTTACCAGTCTTGATGAAGGATTCCACGGCCACAGTGAATCTTGCCCTGTTTAATGTATTCAACACAACTGATTTGACCTAGCAAGGAAGATAGATAAACAATTACAATAAGCATGATCAACGAGAACTATCAGTGAGAAAAGGTAATAAAGACACAGCAGGGAGTTACTGATACTAACCTCTTGATATGCGCTAAAAACATATCCGCATGACAGGAATGCGAATGAAACCACCAAAGATGGATTCCTTTTTGAAATCAAGATGCTGAGTCCGGTTCCCAACTTAAAACAAATGGATTTTTATTTAGTCTACTGCAAAGCTTGATAAGGCATGGGAAATGGTGCATAAAACAGATGAACTATTATGCAGGGTTTGTCGTGCCGTGGTACACCACACGGCATGGGCAGTACATACTGGTCCGATACGGTACCGGTATGTGGACCATCCTGTACCAAGCGGTCCAGTTAAATTAATAAAATATTCAAAGAAATGGTGGGTTCCATGGCCAAATCAGCATAAAAAAGAACCTAGGGTTTGCGTTCGCAGGCCCTTTTCTCGCATAAGGTGTCATCGCCTCATCATCACCGCTTCACCTCTGCTGTCGCTGCTACTTTGTCGTCGCGTAAGGTCCCACTGCCTCGTCGCCATCGCTTCGCCTCTGTTGCCACTATTGCTTCGCTGTTGTGTAAGATGCTACCACTTCCCCACTACTACCATTGTCGCTTGGCCATCATGTAAGATATACCAAGTGGATTTTGATTTTAATGCTTACCATGTTTTCTTCCCTAATTTTGCAATACACTGAGAATAAAGGGAAAAATGAAAATTTAGCGTAACTTTAGTCTATGATTTCTAATATGTATGAAGTTTAGATCTTTCGTAGGTAACTACATCTTTTTACGTTCTCTTTTCTAGTAAATGCTAGAAAGACTTGGTTCAATATTGAGAAAATTACTTTTAGTGCTCAAAAAGTGAAAGACAAGTAAGAAACTAAAAGGAATAGCTGAATATAGTCACATACAATTGCAAGTGAAACGTGCCCCATGAAATGGTTTGATGAGTCTGACTTTTGCGTCAGATTCCATCCTGAACCAAACTTATAAACTATTGAAACAACCATACACCAGTAAATGTGAGCATACTCTAAAATAGCATACCAGATCAGCAATATTGCCAACACATTCTCCTTTAGCAGTGACATCTCCAATATTTTCTCCTTTGGCATAGGCCTTGTAGATTGGAGTACGTGTCGATGTTGATGTCACAGCAGCAACGTTCTACAGATGACACAATTGAAGACATCATATACCAAATGTCACCGGTCAGACGCTATAAACTGAGAACATATATTTGTTTCTCCAACCTTCACCACATTAGCTGCACAAGCCAATGGCAAGAAAAGGTGTGGAACAGCAGCAGTTGCTAACTCTACTCCAGCACCTAACTCCATTAAAAGATCACCCGCAAAGCGAAGCTGTGGCAATATCCAATACCAATCAGTGATAGTTGTCATATATGTAAGGTCATAGAAGTAAAAGAACAAAAGCACAAGGGTATACCTGCTTCAGATCATAGTCAAATTTCTTTCCTTGTCGTGCAAAGAGCATTTTGCCAACACGCCCGGCTCCATCCTGCATAATATTGAAATTGCATTTTAATATTTAAAATAACATAATTCTAGCAAATCAGAATAGATTCAACAAGAAAAGTGATAATGATACAAAATACAAGAACAAGAAACATGCCCTTGATGTTCTCCAAGAAAGAAATAAGAAAATATGCCTTTAATCAAGCAATGAAGACTTATTTCGTTTTTGCTTCAAATTCATCCCTTCTAGATAGTCATATCTTCAATTTTTCATTTTTTAGTGCAATGCTTCTGTTTTATAATTGATAAATGTCCTCTTAAACATTATGGCCACATGCATATGAAACAGTCAGCTAGCATTGGCATTGACACTAAGTTTATTATAGCTCGGTAGGGATGACTGCTACGTGAAAAGCAGTGGCTTTCACCAGGTTAGATATATAATCTGGCAACTCAAACAAACCAATATTGCCATGCAACACAGGTAAACCTAGAAAGTTCAAGAATAGAACACTGGGGAGGAGAACAATCAAGTCAAGTAATCTTAAATTGTAAAGGATTGTGTCTCAGCTTCTGAGCAATAGTTTTCATTATGATTGGATCTTGATTCAACACTTTATACACAAAAAAAAAAGATTGCAATGGCAAGTTATTCAATAAACAACTCCTTTTAACAAATATCATCTACAAAGAAGATCAGTCAATTCATCTGTTAATGTATTGAAAGATTAAATGACATAAACCAAAAGAATACCATTTGCATACAGACAAATCAGTAGTGACGAGAAAGGCCATTTGTCAGTTGCTTCAAGAGAGCCCATGGGAGACAAAATGTTCAAGGATATTAATTATTCTTTAGCAAAAAACTGTTTACACGGCCTGCAGAACTACCAATATGGTGTGCAATTTACCAAATCCAATAGAAGCACAATAAATCAGTTTGTGTTGTACATGGTGCTCAAAACCTGTACACACAAACCCGGCATCGGCCAGTGCAACTAATATATCTAAGGACCCCTTCAAACAAAAAACAATATGTATATAGGTTTCATGGTAAGGTTATTCCTTTGTGGCTTGCATACATTGGCCCCCGCATTAATGGGAGCCATGTGCATGTGCACTGGGATCACCCTTTTTATGGACATCATTCACTTGCGCATATGGTAAACAAGATATATAACCCTTATACTGATTCCAATATCAATCTGACTAATATATATGGACTAGTATTTACCAGTATCCAGACCAGATCATTTAGCTTGCTATTGGACCATATAGCTTGGCGCTGTTCAGTATTTAATTCTTTACTATTTTTTGGTAATACCAGGCAAAGGCAATACAAGTTTGTATGCCACCCAATATAGCAGTATCATAGTGGTTTGACAAGATGTCAAAAACTGGTATCATATCGAGATCTAAAACCTCGACCCTTATATTGCTTCCATATTCTTGCATTTAAGGTGGATAATGCCATAAGCAATATATGCAATATCACCATTTTGTATAGTGTACATAAACTACTTTTCAGTCATCCCAAATAAATAGAATGAAAGAAGATGAAAAGATGGTTTAGCAGGTTTTTGCTGCTTCAACAATTTAGAACATGGTTCTAGAGGAATTAGCACATAACTAGCTGTTATTTTGTTTTGCCAGGAAATGCAGATTTTCTTCACCTTGAGTATCCAATTAATGGCAACAGCACCTGGTGTAGTTTTATTTTTGGATACTCCAACAGAGCTCAACAGCGTCTGTGTTGTAAAAACACCCATGGCTCCACCAAAGAAATGCTGATCAATAACGGCAAACATTAGTAATGAGGAGCTCAAGAAAAAAATACAAATGAAAAATTCTTCCAAATAGTTTTGACATAAATACAGAAATAATAATAGGCTTCAAAAGGTTTCAGATCAAATGAGTACCTTTAGAGCTCTCCAAGTCATATATGGAACATATGAAGGGGTAACACTATCAGGAAAGCCTTCAGGTACTACATACGATCTCACGAATGACATCAACTCCTGCACCAAAATGTGTTCTCGTGAAGCTTGGACAACCAAGAACTTATGTATTTTCTTAAATTTTTAGAAAATACTTCACAAACCAACAATTTTTATTCCTGATAGGTCAAAAAGTATCCCATGCACACACTACAACTCATAGTTCTCCTGTACATTAATAGATAATGTTATATGCATTATGCAATATTAAATTAGAGCACACTTAACAATCTTAAGTTTGTGAACCCTTTACAGCACTGTAATAACTGTGAATATGCAAATTAAAACTGGAAAGAAAAAGTGATAAAGCACAATGTTCAGTGAGGTTTATCAAGATGTTGGGGGGGGAGAGGGGATGTGTGCTACAATTACAACATTCACTTTTTTTCTCAAACAAGGGACATTCTTGATCTAAAACACAGCATGCAAAAATGTGGTCCTAATGAGTATACCCTCTCTGTCTCTCATTTCACATGGCATTCCTCTTTTTCACCCTTCTAGACTGATAAAATTGCCTTGTACAACAAATTTCCAAGATATTGTTAACGTTACACATCAATTTAAGCAACAATGACCTGACGGTGTCGTGTGTTATTACCACCACTCCTCTTGCTTAATTTACTAGATCGAACATCTTTCCTCTGAATATTTGCAACAGAAAGCAACTCTAGAATGAAAGAATTCTTCATTTTGTTGTCACTTTTATGCATTATCTCACAGGATAAAGTAGTCTAAAAGGTCTTTTAAAGAGAAGCTATTTTAATATTTTCAAACGAATAAAAAAAAGAGAAAAAGAAATACTTAACTGAAAGGGATAGGGAAAAGAATAAAGAAACCTATTTACAACTGATAAAATGGGAAAGAAAATTAAGCCACAAAACTAAAAGGAGAAAAGAAAACAACAATTTCTACGGGAATTCAGTTACCCGATCAGGATGCTGTTGACAGAGATCTCACCTCCAACGGAGCCACCGGGCTCTGCATCGGCACGGCCCGGACAGACGAGCCCCTGCGTGCCCTTCCGTGGGTACCGTCGACGTCCACCACGTAGCTCCATCTCCTCCCGTCGATCTCCTCCCAGCAGAGGACCCCGGGAGCCGGCGCCGCATCGAGAGCGAGTCCCTCTACGGGCGGCCCGAACCTGACCTCAGCCTGGACCCGATCGGTCTGCTTCTGAGGCTGCGGCGGGGTGGGCACGAGCGGGGGTGAGGCGAGGCTGGCGGCGGCGCTGGCGCGGACGGCCTCCCGGACTAGGCCGCACGCATCTGGGGCGCCGCCGCGGGTCAGGCTCTGTGCGGAGCTGGCCGACCGCTTCAATGGAATTGGAGCCATCGATCAAGGAAAATGAACAGGAGGAGTGGGGAATAGAGGCGGAGAGGGCAACTTGGAGAAGTCGAAAGGGAGCCTCGGGTTTGTCGCGGCTACATTTGGAGAGGTGCGCGTGGGGAACAGCGAAGCGGCCGTCCAGAAAAAAAGAGTGTCACATAGTGGAGAGTAAAGAAAAGGAAAAAGAACAAATTACATATATAATATGTTATTTACATATTTAATTATTTAAATTAAATTTTAATATACATACATATAAACCAAAAATTCTGTACATGTATTTGTAATTTATTTCCATTTCACTTGTTTATTTCTAGTTGATACTCTAATTGATATCAATATTTTTGTTTCTACTGATGATCCAATGATTATCTAAATAATAATAATTATTCTTAATCGATATTATTCATTTCCATCGATAAAATAACTCGATAACTTTGATCCCATCAAATTTTTAGTAGTAATTATACATTTTGGTGAGTATCATTTATTAATATTTTTTTTTAGATATGCTCTATGCTAAGTCCATAGTTCTTTTCGATTATCCACTAAAAAATATTCAAGTATCATAAAAATTAACTTTAATAGTAATTCTTTATTACATCAAAACTTTTTTCTTAAGTTATTTAAGTCTCGATTAGTTAAGCCGAATGATTATCTCAGAAGATAAGATTTGCTCCAATTAATGTCAATATATTTATTTGGCATTCCAATGATTATCTCAAAAAATACAATTTGCTTTTAATCTACCTAACTCATTTTTATCAATATAGGAACTTTGATCCCTTCAAACTCTTTAGTAGTAATTTATAATTTACTAATCTCCTTTTAGGACCTAATCTATTAGGTTAGGTCGATAGTTTCTTTCGATTATCTATCCAAATATTCAAGTATTAAGAGAATTAACCTTAATAGTAAATTTTGATTATGTCAAGATTTTCTTATTCTGTAAGTTATTCAATTAAATCTTAATTATTAGCTCTATAATATTACTAATCTCTTTACGTAGTATTATAGTAGAATCCAAACTACAAACTACATTCACTAATTATTCTCTTACTCGAATATTAAGTATTGTATCTATCCAAAACAACAAAAAAGAAAAAGTATAATTATTGATTATATATAAAATATAAAAGTTTTTATGAATAACTTGGCTTTAATAGGTCATTTCTTGAGTGATGAATAAATTATTATTTCCATTGTTATTGATCTTGAAGATGAATACAAGTAGCTAGCGATGGTAATTCAAAGCATGTAATTCACTAATGTCATTTGAATAATTATAGAATAAGTTAACTAATTATGAAATACATTTGAAATGAGAAAAGAGAAAAGACTAAATCGATTATTATAACTCAATTCAATCAAAAATGAAAAGGAATTAGCAATCAAAACATTAAGAATTTTAACAAAGTACTGAACATGATATCTCATGAATAGATGGATAACAAACACCCAGAGTCATCATTCTCCATTATAGTATCAACTTTTTTAATTATGGTAGAAACTTTAACCTAAATAACTCAAGAAATAATTAAAACCCAATAATTACTATAATTATCATAAGTTTTAGCATTTCAATAATAATAATCAGTGAAAATTTTTCTACTAACTATATGATAAAATTGGACACACCGTAAAAGTCTATCGAACTCTATTAATTAAATTATTGATTCTGTTGTTTCTTGTTATTACTTGTAAAATTTACCCATTTACTCTAATTATGGTAATAATAAAAATATTATCATTAGTGACAGTAATAATATCTCTATCATTCATACTAGTATCTTGATACTTAATTTACATATGAGTATCTTTAAACTTGATAATGTTTTATGTGTACTTCACATCATGAAGAATATTATTTTTATCTCCTAATTCTATAAATAAAATATATTTTTTAATTCTTTCCTAACTCATTTCTTATAAAAAATAAGCACAGGACAACCTTGGTCTAAGGTTGGAATAAACACATCTACGAATAGTCATTATTAGTAACTTCCTAAATCACCTAACTAACTATCCTTGCTTTAATTGTTGCTCCATGTGACATCATCACCTTGGTCATCTATCGTCTTCTATTCAACAATAGTTAATTTCTTATTATTTCTTTTTAAGTTTTAAATTAAATAATATTACTACTAATTATGATTATTATCTTATAATAAAAGTTACATATTATATTTTGAAATATTTTATATATCCTATTCAAAATCATCTAAAATTATTTATATTGATGTCTCGGGTCCAACCTTAATTACGTTCTTTAATAATTTTAGATTTTGTGTTATTGCTATAGATTACCTTACTAAATATTCGTAGCTCTATCATCTTAAATATAAATTCAAAATTATCTTAGTCTTTACATATTTTTAAAAAGTAATCAAGAACTTCTTTTAGTTTACTATTAAAACTATTTACTCTAGTAAACGATGTAAATATGATAATTTACTTCTCAATTTATGGTATATAATATCCCAAGTCATCACTGTATACATCTCAATTAGTTAACTCTACCGAGTAAAAACACTAACATCTAGTTGAAACTAATCTTACTCTTCAAACTGTTGTATATCTAATTAATCATATACTTACCCTAGTCCTACATCATCATTTATTATTTGAAATACTGTTTTACAAATCTTTAAACCTTTATAAAATTAAAGTATTTGATTATTTATATTTTCCTTAGCTATTCATATATGCGTCATACAAGTTAACACTAAGATTCAAGTCATGTATCTTTATGGAGTACTCTCTTAAGCATAGTGCTCTTCCATGTTTTGATCCTAAAACTCAGCACCTTACCCCTTATGTAACTTTTTCACCCATCACTTTACTATCTCACTTTACAACACCCGATGAAATATCTTCGACACTATAAATAATGTTTTTGTTTTCTCCTCTGTCAAGTGATATTAAAGTGCATTAGTTTGATCAATTTGTTGGGTTAGGTCACTTGAATGTAGTGAAAGCCCAATAATAAATATTTTAGCCCATGTACTTAAATCCATTAGGGTTAGATTTTGAGACACTCACGATACACAACTCAAATTCGCAACAACCACTATAGAAAGAGAAAAAAAATTAGGATTTTCTAAAATTCATCCAACCATATTTCTCTGATGATCGGATGGTGAGATTTTTATCGAATCGTGTTGATTTTTATTGGAGATATTCTAAGCTCGGTGATCTTCATTTTGAATGGTGGAGATCTGGTTTGGAGGTCTTCTTTATAGGGTTTTGGCTTCTTGAATAACAGTTGTTTATTGATTATTCTATTACTGATCAATTTACTTCGACCCCTTACTGGACAGTATTCAATTGTTGGATTTGGCTGAAATTTTGTCAACATAAGGCTTTTGATTGTGCATTCTGAATTATAAAGATCAGGTTTGGAGATCCTTTTAAGTATCTCTTTTGCAGCTTCAACAAAGATTATGCTACTGATTTTCTACTTTGAATAGTTTCATGTCATTCAGCATTTGGATTGTTATTTATGGTTTGATTTGGTTGATTTTTTATGAGCATGTTCTACACTAGTGGTTTTTTAATATGAATGGTAGAGATTGTATTTGAATGTGGTAAAGTATCTACCCTTTATTATTTCTATCTCTATTTGATGGGTATTTAAGTTGTGATGTTTTTAATTTGTTGTGGAACAAATTCGCTCGTGAATCTTTGCTATTGTAAATAATATTTTCATAATAAAAATTTTGATTTGGATCAAGAGAGGGGTCTCATAATTTTTATCATTCATATTGAAGGAGTTTTCTATATAAAAAATAGCTAGTATTCTTGTGTGCTTGATTGTAACTTAATTGTTTATTACTCATATACACTCCTAACACATTCATATAAGTAGGGGAAATTTTTTTGATAATTAATTGTTTGTATCCATATATTTTTTTTTATCCATTTTTCTTAACATAATTACATGTCGTTAATGTAGGGAATTCTAAAGGCAATATCACATGCGCAGCGGAAGAACATAAAACAAAAATTTTTAAATTTTCTATAAATTGTGTTTGTCATCGTACAAATATTAGTACACAAAATCTACAAAACTAAAAACTATGTATATGAAATATTATGTTACATAGGGAGATCGTATATTCCTAAATCCCTACAGATTTGTAGAAGAGGGTGAATGAGGTCAAGCATCCTCCTCTCTAATGGTGATCCACACAATAGGGATACGATGATACTCCTTAAATCTCTAGATCTGCTATTTGAGGAGGAGAATGAGAGAAAAGAATAGGAGGTAGCATCTAAAAACCTCTAGCCTATGAGCCTTTGGTTCTTTCCTATTTATAGAGATCCTTTATCAACTTAACCATAATAGATCTTGCCCTATTTGGTACTATATCTCATCCAACTACCCAAGCCTCTTATATTAGTGGATCTCTATCAAATAATCTCTCATTGGCTCTTATTGGATCTCATTCATAGGGTCCAATAATTCAGAGGTTTATTAGATATCCAATAAGATAAGGGCTCCAGAGGATATCTCATATCCGAACATCTACTCGTCGTAATGCCTATCATATGTGTGTGACCCTCTATGCTCAATATCGAGCTGACCATGAATCATATTTGTCAGAACTCCTTCTGGCTAAGTGAATTATTATCTCAATAATAATTCACTCGACTAATTGATTGCAGATAAATTAGGCTACTACGACGTAGTCCCTAGACGATACAAGGGAATTCAATCCATTTGACTTGTTTATCATCAGTTACCATGTATCTATAGTCTCTCATTCATCTAATACCCCAATGATCGTATACTAAGCATGGTACTATCATGCATATATAGTTTCTACTCGAGTCTCGCTCTAATTAGATTCTTCCGAAGAACTCTTTCTCTCTTAATCCGAATGACCTTAACTAGGGATTTATCCGAGTAAGAACACATGGGGTATTTCTCTCATGATATCGAGAGTGGATGATCCTCTATCGATACTCAATAGTCCTCGTAAGATTGACTACCACTCTCGATGACCGGTTGTACTAGATCTGGAACCTCCAAACCTATAAGTCTGATATCAAAGAGTGGAGTACTCATACAGGATATCCTTAGTGTCTCAAGTCTAAGGACTAGATACATCACTAGGACTAAGAATCACTATATAACAATAAGACATTATTAACTATCCAGCATTCCGTGAGTGGATCAATTAGTGAACTCATTCTCCAATGAGCACCTACATTGTATCCCTAGTGTCCCCACATGAGCAGCTATGAGACCAGCCGCTTCCATCATATGTATGGGTATACAGTATACCAATCTATTCGATTATCCCGATGTCCCTCTCGAGCAACCTATGATCGAGGTTATTTAGTTATATTTAAAGTTGAATTGGTCTCATTATCGTGATCTCATCACGATCTGATTCTCATTACATAAATCCATGAACATCACAATGTACTCATGCAACATGCAATATAAAGTGATAAAATACCAAATAATATAATAAGAAAAAAAATGCATATTATGTCATACGTATCATCACTCCGCTTGTAGGGCACCTACAACTAACAATTAACTCATTACCAATTCTTAACTCATTGCTAGTTATAAGTGTCATGCAAGCTAATCACGTGAGTAATGACACATGTGACTTAACACATAGTCTTTTTTGCTTATTGTTATTATTCGATATTTTATTAACTTATATTGCTTGTTGCATAAATATATTATGATATCTATGAATCTATGCAATGAGAATAAGATCATGATAATGATATTGATTCGTCTTTAAACATAGATCCTAAATAATCTTGATCGTAGGTTACTCGAGAGGAAATCGAGATAATCAGATAGATTGGTGATGGATGCAACTGATCTCATAGCTACTCGTGTGGGGACACTAGGGATACAATACAAGTGCTCATTAGAGAATGAGTTCACTGATTGATCCACTTATGAAATGTTGGATGGTTGATGATACTTTATTGTCAGACAATAATTTCATTGTCTTAGTGGTGTATTTGGTCATTAAACTTGAGACACTAAGGATGTCTTTAATGAGTACTCCACTCTTTGATACCATAATTATAGGTCTGGATGATCTAAATCTAGCATAACCAGTCATCGAGAGTGGTAGCCAACCTTACGAGGGCTATTGAGTGTCAATAGAGGATCATCCGCTTTTGATGTCATAAGAAAAATATCTCATGTGTTCTTGCTCAAACAAATCCTTAGCCAAGGTCATTCGGATTGAGAGAGAAAGAGTTTTCCAAGAGAATCCGATTAGAACGAGACTTGAGTGAAAATTATATGGGTTTGATAGTACCATGCCCGGTATACGATCTTTGGGTTATTCAATGGATGAGGGACTATGAATACACGATAACTAAGGACATATATGTCCAAAGGATTGGATTCCCTTGTATCGTCTGGGTATTGCATCGTAGTGGCATAGTATGTCCGTAGTTGATGAGTCAAGTGAATTATCATGAAGATAATAATTTATTGAGCTAGAAGGAGTTCTGACATGTATGACTCACGGCTAGCTCAATATTGAGCATAGAGGGTCATACACATATGGTTGGCATTATGACGAGTAGATGTTCATATATAAGATATCCACCGAACCACCTATCATATTGGATATCCAATAAGCCCCTGAATTATTAGATCCTATGGATGAGATCCAATAAGAGCTAATGATGGATTATTTGATAGAGATCCAATACCCAATAGGGCAAGATCCATTATGATTAAGTTGATATAGGGTATCTACAAATAAGAGGGAACCAAACACCCATAGCCTAAAGGTTTTCTTGGTTGTCACGTCCTATTCTCCTCTCCACTTATTCTCTTCAGATAGTAAGCTTGGAAATTTGATGAGCATCATTACAGCACTACTATATGGATCACTACTAGAGAGGAGGACGCTTAACCTCCTTCATCCTCTCCTACAGATCTGTAGGGATTTGGAGATATATGATCTCCCTAGGTAACACAACTATCTCACTCGTGGTTTTTCGGTTTTGTGGATTTTACGTACCATTCTTCACACGACGACGAATACATCTTTGAAAAATTTGTGGATTTTATTTTTTCTATTCTTTTGTTGCACATGTGATGTCACCTCTAGATTTCCCTACATACAATACACTAGTCTATCCGACTATCTTGATGTCCCTCTCGAGTAACTTATAACCAAGATTATTTAGGATCTGCATTTAAAGGTGAATCGGTCTCATTATCGTGATCTCATCACGATCCGATTTTCATTGTACAGATTCATAGACATCACAATGAATAACAACAAACAATATAAAGTGATAAAATATCAAATAATATAATAAGCAGAAAGAATGCATATCATGTCATATATGTCATTACTCATTTGATTGGTTTGTAGGGCATCTATGACTAGCAATTAACTCATTACCAATTTTTATACTATAAATATAACCCAATAATACTATCAAGCCTAATTATCTTACGATAGCATGACGATAACACGTTTGAAAAATGATATCATTAAACCAAACTAGATTCTTAATCTTTATGCTATTACAAGCTCTTCATTCGACCCCACTGAACCTATAACATCACATAAGTATAAAAATCTTCACATTATGATAAAACTATATATGAGGAATATAATTTTTTACTCCATAATACCACATTGACCCTTGTACCATCTCACCTAATATAAAATATCATCAAGTGTCAATGGATCTTTCGAATTTAATAAAACCCAAATGAGATATAAAGTAGCTAAAGTGTTTTACCAACAATCTAAGTGTTAATTTCACAAAAACCTTTAGTCAAATTATTAAATTGATATTAATTAATTTATCCTGAGTTTAACTATCACAAAAAGCTCAACTAGATATTAATAGTGTTTTCTTACAAAGGATCTTTAACTCATCTTTAATATTTTAATAATATTTGTAAACTATAGAAAGCTATATATAGAATTCAGATTATGATATAAACCAACTTCGTTAATTTTAAATATGATAGCTCTTTATTTCTATGATAATATAAGGAATAAACTATATATCTACTAATTTATATGTAGCTCTTTATTTCTATGATAATATAAGGAATAAACTATATATCTACTAATTTATATGTATAACACAATTTTTATTCGTCTAGACATTTCATTTATAGTGAACAAACCATCATAACATATATATCATTCCAAGATTCACATGAGCTAATTACTCGTAAGATTTTTCAATTGCATCGTTTTAAGATTGTCAACAATGATAAAAGTTTGTGGGGTCATGATAGATGCAAATTTAGATGACAAAATTAATATTTCTTAATATATTATGATCCTTGATTGTATGATTTGAAGATTAATTATCATGATACATGAGCTTGATTGATGCAAGTAAATAATCGAGAAAAATCTCTCTTAAATCTATATAAATACGCATTACAGTCAATCAATGAATTATCAAGCTTGCACGATATTTCTTCGTAAAAAGCACTAATATATTAACTTTATTAGTCCATAAAAAAACTATGATTATCTTTTTGTTATTGGTCTTGTCCTAGCTAATATATACTTTTGTCACATTTTTTTTAGATTACTATTTATAATCACCTCTTTATTATTTATATTTTTATTTTAAAACTATATAATATCTCAAGACTATCCTTTCATAAATAGATATAAATATCCTCTTCTTATTCTTGTTCTTCTCCATCCTCTTCCTCTTCTTCCTACTCATTTTCTTCTTTGTCCTCCTCCTCTTCTTCTTACTCTTTTTATTCACTTTTTCATCTTTCTTATCGGAAGACAATATCGCAAGAGTAATAAGTGGGGTGAGAGCATAGGTTGGGGAGCGATGATTGACGACGAGAAGAGTAGGTTAGGGGTGGCAATCAACGAGGAGCCTAATCTAGGGGGTGTAATCGACAAAGAGCATGAGCAGGAGGAGGTGTAATCAATAATTAGGAGTACTAGGGAGTGTCGGCGAGAATTGCAAGAGATGTGAGGAAGGGAAAAAAAAAGATAAAATCAAAATTTTAAAATTTATAAATAATAAAATATTATTTTATTAAATTATTTAAAAATATGAATAATAAAAAGATTGTCAATAGTTAAAAAAAAGTCTCTAAATAGTATGTTTCTTATTTATTATTATTTATTGTTTATCTCTTGTTATTACCCTAAGATAATTTTGCCTTTTACCTGGATAAAAATGATGTCACTTGTTACTTTGTAGATTATTGTGACACTAAAAAGAATGTCCTATCCTGACTAGTATACGCTTTATAAAATTGATGCTACCAATTTGCCTTTAAAATATATGTTTTACATTTAGCAGATTACTCTGATATTAGAAACTTTATTATAATTAAATTATCATTTCCAACGAGGTCCCGTAGCTCAGTTGGTTTAGAGCGTTGGTCTTATGAGCCGAAGGTCGCGGGTTCGAGCCCCGCCGGGACCACACTTTTTAAAAAAACAAATTTATGAAATATATATATATATATATATATATAACTATAATAATAATTTATTTTTGAGATTTTTTAAAGTACAATAAGTGGATCTTTTTGAATTTCTTAAAACAAATTAGAAATGTATAATATTTTTTTTTAGAAATGAAACTTTATATATTACTATGAATATGAAAATTTATAATAACACAGGTAGCAAACATGACTGGACTCAAAGGAATATGAAAATATATAATAACATGGGTAGAAAACATGGCTGGACTCAGAAAATTGAGCTCTAGAGGATTAAGTAAGTGAGCTTTAATATTATACTCTTATACGTTTTAACTTAACAATATTATCATGATCACTAATAGTCCTGTTGTATAAAATTAGAGAGGATCTCATGATAAAAATGATGATCATTTTGTAAGGTTTAAGCATAAAACTATAATCATGCTATTATTTAGAAAAAAAATTAATATCAAAATATAAAATCAAATATCATAGATCAAAAATTCTTTCGATATCATTCAAATATCCTTATTTGATTTATATGACTCACTCCGTACTTCAATCTCCAAAACATAACAATATTGATTAAAATTATCTATTATTCTTCTCTTTTTTACGAGACCATTATAAATAATAAATATAGATTAAATGAATATAAAAATAATATATAATCTCATGTATGTTATATAGTATATTATTCATATTGAGTCACTTAAATTTCTTGTTATAAATGAGGTCAGAGAGAAGATAAAGATGACTCACTCCGTACTTCAATCTCCAAAACATAACAATATTGATTAAAATTATATTATTATTCTTCTCTTTTTTACGAGACCATTATAAATAATAAAATATAGATTAAATGAATATAAAAATAATATATAATCTCATGTATGTTATATAGTATATTATCATATTGAGTCACTTAAATTTCTTGTTATAAATGAGGTCAGAGAGAAGATAAGATAAGTAAATAGGAGAGTTCTCATCATCTCTTAAGGAATCATATCATAAATATATATTTATTTCATTGATCGATTATTATAAATAAAATAAAATTAAAACTATAATCATGCTATTATTTAGAAAAAAAATTAATATCAAAATATAAAATCAAATATCATAGATCAAAAATTCTTTCGATATCATTCAAATATCCTTATTTGATTTATATGACTCACTCCGTACTTCAATCTCCAAAACATAACAATATTGATTAAAATTATATTATTATTCTTCTCTTTTTTACGAGACCATAAATATATATTATTTCATTGATCGATATTATAATAAAATAAAATTAAAACTATAATATATCTTATTTAATTAAATAAAGATATATAAAAAATGATAATCCATCATCTCTACTATTTTATCTCTTCATTTGACAACAAAACCACCTTACAAAATATAAGGAGCATTTTATTAATTATGACACTTGAAGTTAAGATACTCATCGTATTGGGAGTAGAAATAAAATCACCATAAATCCCTTAGACTCTTTCACAATTAATATTATAAGAAATGTAAAAAAAGTGTTGGATCAACAATTATAATATTTAGCCTCATTTCTATTGTTTCATAACGAGTTAGTAAAACAACGGATCTTCGGACTCTTTACCTTCAACCAATCCCCTTCCAAGATTTTTTTAGAGTTTATATGTGATATTTTACTAATAACTGCTTACATATTAAATTATCTTTGATCTTATTAGGATTAATTGGTCAACTTTTTTTAACAAATGTATTTCTTAAAAGTCCGATAGTAAATTTTTTTAGAATTGATATTTAAAATTTGTGATTTAAAAAAAAAAACTTAATTAGATATACAAACTATAAGAATTTTGGTTTAATATTTTATGTAGTAGTCTAATTATTGGCTTTTGTGGGAAAAAAAATTAAATATGCTAAATACATCTAAAAAATGAAATAAGTAAAATTATGAGAAGTTGAACCCACTTTATCGAATATTAATAATTAGAACATATTGGTCTGTGAAAGTACAATCCCATACTTAAGATCATCTATAATTTTGCATTTATACTCATAATGTATAAAAGTCCAATTATTAGATGTTTCAAAAATAATTGCTATTTTAATTTCATGTTTCATTCACATTTTGGTACCTTAATATTTTAAAATAGATTCTAGTAAGATTAGTCATCTAAAATTTTGTATAAATTGATTTAAAAATTGATTTAATTTCAAAATATAGGATTCTTTTAAAGGATTGGCAATTTAAAATTATATTTCCATTTAAATTTTGATTAATCATTCAGAATGTGTAAAAATTGGTCTGCAATTTCATAAGCTCCAATTATTCGATTTCTGGAAAATAATTAGCCATTCAAATTGTTTGTTTGTTTTTCTATAATTAATTTCTTTTTTATCCTAATTATTGTGATTCTG
Source organism: Musa balbisiana (assembly GCA_004837865.1). Lineage (NCBI taxonomy): Eukaryota > Viridiplantae > Streptophyta > Magnoliopsida > Zingiberales > Musaceae > Musa > Musa balbisiana. Next base: position 20,428,166 of record CM017191.1, read on the forward strand.
ATATCTGAGATTTACTTGATTCAGATTCCTAAACTCGAATGCAGTCCAATCGAAATGATCGGTGAGACAAATCGGATTCGAATACATCGATACGGTGGAACGTTGAGATGGGAGAATACATCGATAGTAGGGTTGGGCTTAAAGGTACAGCGCCTCGGTTTCAAGCGATCGCCGTGACTCCATTACACCGAGACGAGACGATGGCGGCAGAAAGGACAGGAAGGCACGTCGCTGTAGCAAATTGCATCGGGAGAGGCTCCAAAATGGTTGCTCACACTCGTCGCCCTCTCGTCCCGCGAGCACAACGCGTGTGTGCATGCCTCGCGTTGCGCCAACCCTGCCATCGCCCCGATGCGAGCTGATCTCTCCTTCTCTGTCTCTATGTGTTTCTTTCTCTCTGCTCATCTCTCCCTTCCACTGTTCTTATCTCCTCAACAAGGTCGCCTACAAGGGCTCCGCTCCTCCCCGTATCGTCTGCTCTCTCTCTCTCTCTCTCTCGTCTGATCGATGGATCTCTTGAACGCCATCCTGAACCTTGTGGTGCCACCCGCCGGCATGGTGATGTTGGCCTTTGCATGGCCGACGCTCTCCTTCCTCCATGCTCTGGAGTGGTTCTTTAAGACCTTGTACAGAGAGAACATGGAGAACAAGGTGGTCCTCATCACCGGGGCTTCTTCGGCCATCGGAGAGGTACTCTCGATGATCCCCTATCACTGTCTTTCATGGTTCTTCATCCTTGCATCTCCAGTGGTGTATGTATTCAGTTCATAACCGAGTTTAACTTTCATGTAGCAATCTTATAGAACAATCAGATATATAGGAAAGGCAACAATGGGTGATATTTTAATGATGAAATCATTCAAGTTCTGCTTAGCACCTTCTGCTGTTAAACTATTTCAGGTTTTCATGAGCTAATTGTCACCCGTATGAAACAGAGCTACTTGCTAAGTCTCCTCAATGATAATAATGCGAATTAAATAAAGTTAATTTCTTCATGATTGTTAGCTAGAGCTGGTTCTCTGTTATGCGAACAAGATCCCCCATCGCAAATTTAATGAAAGGTAGACTGCAGGTAAGAATTATACTAAACAGTAAGCATCCCCGGGAACAAATCGTCTCGAGGAAGATTTAGGATGCTGATCTTGTATCAACCTCTGACCACTGTGGAGGTAATGCAGGTTAAAAGGTGAGCCTTCTTACACCTGGTAAGCTTATGATGAATGCTAAAAGTAAATGTGAAGAGGTGCTAAGATGAATGAAAAACCACATACTAGAAATTTTGATAGCATTGTGTATGACAAGGTTAGATGTCGGTTTTGTGAGATTAAGTTAATGCTACTCCAATGCTGTCAGTTTAAACTTTTGATGGTGAATGTTGTCTTCAGCCCCTTTGTTATGGATTCTTATCTGGGCTGAAGGAGTATTAGAGCATGACTCCTTATCTGCATGAGTTTTAGAAGCCATTTTTCTCTATCCATTTCTAGCTATTAGGATTTTAGGCAGTATTATTTCTTGACTGAATCTGCTTCGACTAGGTATCTTTAAAAGTTGGGATCAAATGTTCAAGAATTGATCAAGTTAATTTTTGTGTGTAGTTTTTGATGATCAACTCTATATTGATTAGGGAAAACCCAGAAGAACTTGGTCTGAAGCTGGATTGAATGTATGTTGATTAGGTGATGCCAATAAGTAATGATGGTACATACAAGCATGACATAAAGCTCCACAAGTTTTTTGCCTAATGACCATGTCAATGTTCTTATGATACCCTCTATGTTGTTACCATAAACTGAACCAATAATTTCAATTTAGTTACCTTCTAGTGAAGCTTGGGGTTCTTTTTGTTTCATATTGGATATAAAAACAATTTAAAAGTTAGGTATGCTAGTTTTGTCTTCTTGTTATAAAGCAAATGTTCAATGTAAAGATAAATTCTGAAGAAAAAATTATTGTACTAAAAATGAATAGTCTTGTCATTCGCATGAAACTATATCTCCCTACTTCTAGCAACTTAATTAGTTGAATATTTCAAACACTTGTCATAGCCAGCTTCTAATTAAATTGTATGATCTAAACCTTCAAATACTCATAACTAATAATAAGTGCAGCAATTAGCTTATGAATATGCAAGAAGGAAAGCAAATTTGGTTTTGGTCGCAAGGAGGGAGCATCGGCTTTGGGGCATTAGGGAGAATGCTAGACTCCTGGGTGCCAAGCATGTCCTTGTGATGGCTTCCGATGTTGTCAAGGAAGAGGAGTGCAGAAGATTCATAAGTGATACTATAAACTATTTTGGCCATTGTAAGTTTCTACACTTTGTTCTCTCACTAGATATTTCAGATGGTAGGTTCGGTAGTTGATTGAGGATACTATACAGGATTACATCTTTCTTGAAATTGAGAATTTTTTTTTTCTGAATATTATAAATACAGTGCATCATCTTGTGAATGCTGCAAGCCTGGGGCATAACTTCTACTTTGAAGAGGCCACAGATTCTTCGGTGTTTCCACATATGATGGTATGACCACCTCCAACCTCTTTTCTGCCTTTATCTTATATAGCCATATTAATTAAGAATACGAATTTGACTAAGATCAGATAAGCTGGTTCCTTTTACTCCAGAGGAAGAAGAGTCCTGCAACTTTAGCATAAGAGTTACTACTAATTGAATTTTGCCGAGTTATATTAGTTATCTGATAATTGGAGAAATCCATGAACCAAATCTATATGTATAAATTAATAGGTAGCAGAAATGCAATGCTAAACACATAGTTATCAATGTTTTGACATAATTAGTGTAGCACTAGTGTGATGAGTTAGATCCTGAGCAACTATAATGGAAAGTCCTTGTGAGCTCACATCCTATTTACTAATTTTGATGTTATGTATCAGGACATCAATTTCTGGGGGAATGTTTATCCGACTTATGTTGCCCTTCCATACTTGAGGCAGACTCGTGGTCGAATCCTTGTTAACGCATCCATGGAAAGCTGGCTTCCTATGCCAAGGATGAGCCTCTATGCGGTGAGTAGCAAAAAAAAAATCTTATTTGATATGCCTATTTTTCTTGAGGAATAGATTTATACTAGAATGGTGACTAGATGGACTTTCTAAAACATGTTTCCTTATTCATTGCTTTATAGGCAGCAAAGGCAGCTGTGATAAGTTTCTACGAGACGTTGAGATTTGAAGTCAAAGATGATGTAGGGATCACAATTGCAACCCATGGGTGGACAGGGAGTGATATTAGCAGAGGAAAGTTTATGCTTGAAGAAGGGTCAGAGATGCAATGGAAGGAAGAAAGAGAGGTATGTCACCTTCAAATGAGCATATGCATGTTCCTGTTGGTTTTCCCTTTTTTATGGCTTTTGATCATTCGTCAGTGACAAATAGTTACATATTTTTGTGTCAACCATAATCTCATTAAAAGGTTCAGTTTATTTCCTCAGCCTATGAACAAATTCACTGAATCATATTTCGTGTTGTACGCAGCTCTTTTTTCTATCCCAAAAAAGTGACTCCGTATTGTCTAACCTTATCCGTCCCAATTTGGCCTAATGATAAGTGCTATAACTTAAATTTTCAGATTAACTCAAAGGATTCTGCCTTCTTTTTCTTTCTTTAGGTGCCTCTCACAGGAGGGCATGTCGAGGAGTTCGCAAAGTTGATGGTTGCTGGGGCTTGTCGAGGTGACACATACCTTAAGCATCCAAGGTGGTATGACATCTTCATGCTCTACCGAGTTTTTGCACCGGATGTACTCGGTTGGACATTCCGACTGCTACTATCGGACCACAGAGCTAAGCCGACAATTGGACGACCGCTGCTGGAGGCCTCGCCTCCTCGCAAGCTATCAGCCTTCTCCCCTGGCTCTCCCCGGCTTCAACACATAGTCGAATAAAGCTTTGTAAGCGTCTAGGATTGCAGTCTCCTCTTTAAGTTTCCTGGGTGAGAGTTGTTTCTTGATCAATAATAGCTTCAAGCCATGTTTTAGAGAGTTGTTTTCTTCCTCTTTCACAAGACTTGCACGCAGCCAATAAGTGTTCTGTATTGGAAGTGTATTCTGTGATTTGACAGACTAGTTTAGATTCAACCTGGCTTCTTTTATGGTGAATCTTCTTGTCAATGTGCTTCTCTGTTAACGTTTTGGTGTTGTTAGAACTCCTTTCTGATGTCTTCCGTCCTACACATGGAGAGAGAGGGAGCATATATATATATGTATATATGTATATATATATATATGTATGTATGTATGTATGTGTATGTGTGTATGTATATGTGTATATGTGTATGTATATGTGTATATGTGTATACGTGTATATATAGATACATAAATATACTTATGTGTACGCATATATATGTATATATAGTGTGTCAGGAGTGACGTGGCTCTCGCTTCCCACGGTTTCAGGGGCGAAGTGGTTTTCACGGGCCTGATACGTGGGGTCGACACAGGCTGTACGAGTTCAGGTGGGAACCTGGACGATTTTCAGGGGGTGGACGTGGTGTTTCAGGGGTGGCATGTTTTCGTGGTTTGAGGGAGTAGTTTTCAGGTGTCATTGGTGACGTGGTTTTTATGGAAATGATGTGTGAATTCCACGTATCAGCCTGTAGGAATTGGGTTGGGTGCCTGGATGGTTTTCAGGGGTAACACAGTCCATCGGGATGGCATCAGCAGCTATTTCCCAATGAGTGCGTGGGCAACGTGACGATGGGGTCCACACGCTGACGACGCCATGAGTGGTGTGTAGGATATGATTTTCTTTTTCTTTTTATTTTATTTTTCGTTGTATGATATGAATTTTAGTTGTTTTACTTTTACAGTTGGAAATTTGCCATTACCAACTGAACTCGAGATGGCGCGGCCTCCCTGATAACGGTCGATTTAATTTTCTTTTCCTCTTTAATCTCCCTCCCCCTCGCTATTCTTCCAAATTCCGAACGGTCGTTCAAACCTAACCTTATACTCTTCTCTTCTAGTATCCCCCTCTCGGTCGATTCCTCACTTAGGTTCGAAGTCGTTTCCTGCTCGCGTAATCCCCCGGCGAGTTCTCTTCCCTGACGTATCTTCCTTCCCCCTCTCGGCCGATTCCTCACTTAGGTTCGAAGTCGTTTCCTGCTCGCGTAATCCCCGCGGGAGTTCTCTTCCCCGACGTATCTTCCTTCTGATCTCCGCTTCTTTGTATTCTTTTGTTGCTATTACTCATTTGATCGGTTCGAAGTCGTTTCCTGCTCGCGTAATCCCGCGGTGAGTTCTCTTCCCCGACGTATCTTCCTTCTGATCTCCGTTTCTTTGTATTTTTTTGTTGCTTTTACTCATTTGATCAGTTTCGTGTTTTTTCCTGTGGAATCGAAGGGACGGATTGCGATTATGACCGATTCCGTCGTTCTTGATTGGATAGGATGACGCGTAAAGTTTCTTGCCCTTTTCTTCGAGTGATTTTAGGGTTGCTTGTTTTCTCTTTTATTCTTAAGGGTTTCAGCTCGTGTTTTACTTGGAGAATGGGCAAAATATTTTGGTTTCTGCTTACTGATTTGTTAGACTTTCGATGATATTTGGTAAGGATGTGTAGCCTCGCTGTGTTCACTTATAAAAAATTTCTTCTTTTGCAAACTGGTTAACCTTCAGTTTGTTGAATATCTTTGTTACAAGAAAGACCCCTCTATGTCCTTTAATTAGTTAGTTGTGATAAATACAGGTAATGCTTGTCGTGATCCAGCTTCATGCTTTCGAAATCAGTCTAAGATCACTGTAATGACGAATTTTGATGAGAGTAGTGTTAGAAAAAGTGGGGATGTGACAACGTCTTCTTCCTCAGGTGCTGCTAGTTCTAATCCTGTTGAGGGGAGTTCCCCTGACTTGTTGAAGAACACTCCACCCAACATCGCCACATTGGAGGATGCTATTGAGCAGTCCAAGAGTCGGCAGAAGTATCTCGCACATACAAAGAGCCCTTCTGATGCAGAAGATGTTCGTTGGTATCTATGCAAAGTGCCTCTGGCAGAAAAGCGTGAGTTGACAAAGATGGAACAGTTGCATTCATGAATTGTTTGATTGTATAAGGATTTTATCTCCTTTTCCAATTTCTCCCCAGCTTGTGGAATTTTGGTTCGATTAAAGGATACAATTTAGGCAAATTTAAGGTTCATGGGTCAAATTTCAATAACAAAATCTGACTTAAAAACAATGTGGAAGCAACATTTGGATATTCTGATGGCATAAATGGCAATATCTTTATTTTGTAGTTTAATTTTGCATGAGTAATATTTAAATCACATGCTGGATCATGGCATGGGGAAGACATTCCAATCTTTGTGCAATTTCTCTTAAGGGGTTTATTTTTTTGTTTTGTAGAGCTTTCAGCTTCACTTCCTCGAATTGAGATAGTTGGCAAAGATGATTATTTTCGGTTCAGCGTGAGAGACTCTCTTGCTCTTGAGGCCTCTTTCTTGCAAGTTAGTATTACAAAGTCACATTAATAGCTCAACTAAACTTTCTTGTCCTAATACTACTCTATTAACATAACTTATGTCTTTTATATTTATTTAAACTTGGATTATGCTCTTATGGATCTGAGAGTCATTTATGGTTATATTTAAGTTAAAAATTTGTTGGGTTTCTCACTAATAGTACTATCTGCAGCCCATTTTGTCAAGATAGGATTGTGAAAGCACCAAGAATATTGACGAGTGGAACTAAGAGAAAGAAAGAACAAGTACTTTGAATGTTGGTTGTTGGAATTTATTCTAGATTTGACCTCATTTTGCCAAGTAATCTACTTTAGCCCATCTTTTTACTGGTTGGACTATGCACCAAGAATATGGTTAAAGAGTGGGACGAGGAGACAGAAAATAGACAAATATTTTGGTACACTGGTTGTTGGAATTAATTCTGGATTTGATTAATTTTGACCAATCCTCCACTGAGGCTTACACTTAAGAAAAAGAAATTGAAAATGTCTAGTGAAGCCATGAGATTTGCTCAAAGTTCCAACAAGAACTTAATATGACTAGTGATAGAACTTTTATAGGGGTGATATATGAAATCTGATGTATGATAGAATATTATGGCCCAAGGATATACATATATATATGTATGTATATATATATACACATGTATATGTATATATATATGTATATATGTATGTATATATATATGTATGCAAGGATTAAAATATCGTACCATATTGGAATTTCGACATTCGCTCGGTACGGTATGGTACTATATACCGAGCGGTATACTGTTCAGTATATATATATATAATAAAACTTCGACGGCGTTGCCGAAGCGATGTCGCCTCTCTCTTCTCCCTAGGTGGGGCGATGTCACCTTGGTAACATCGCCTATATATATAAAAGTAAAAAAAATCTTATATATATATATTTATACATATATATATTTATATATAAAAGATTTTTTTTATATATAAATATTTTTATAAAAGGCAACGTCGCCCCACGTGGGAGAAGGGAAAGGTGACATTGCCGAGGTGACGTGACGTAGCCTTATATTATATATATATATATATGTATATAATTATATATTTATATGTATACATATACATATACATATACATATACATATATATATATATATACATATATATATCGCCCGATAACAGGCGATCCATGTACCGGTCTGTTGACGAACTGGTACGTATCGCCCATACCAGGTGATATTATTTGAAATTGAAGACCTTGTATGTATGTATGTATATATATATATATATATATATATATATATATATATATATATATATATATACATACATACATACATATATACAAATACATATATGCATATACATGTACATATACATATATATATCTATATGTATATGTATATATATTTATATATATACATACATATACATAAACATATACATATACATATACATGTATATATATATGTATATATGTATATATATGTATATACATATATACATATATATTCATATACATATATATATATACATATATATATGTATGCAAGGTTTGCCATACCGAAGCGTACCGCCCGGTACGGGCGGTACGTACCAGTCCGACAGATTACCGATACACGGATCGCCCAGTACCGCTACAGTGCTACAGTACTATACTGTAGCACTGCTACAGTATGAAAAAAAAAAATTGTTCCGTACACTAGGTTGTACCGCTCGGTACGCCCTGTTGTACCGCTCGGTACACCGGTACCGTACCGAGCCCGGTTCGAAACGTCGGTACAGTACGATACGGCAAACCTTGTATGTATGTATGTATGTATATGTATACGTATATGTATATATATATGTATATATGTATGTATACATATATATATGTATATATGTATATATGTATATGTATATATGTATATATGTATATGTATATATATATGTGTGTGTGTGTGTGTGTGTGTGTGTGTGTGTGTGTGTGTGTGTGTGTATGTATATGTATACATACACATATATATGTATACATACACATATATATATATATATATTCTGTCATGGAAGTATACATCTCAATATCAGTATTTGGTCAGACTAATCTGGCCGGTATCAAAAACCTCAAAATGGCCTATAAGCTGCCATGAAGTTTGATGATGATAAAATTTTGATTATATTTCAATTTAAAAATAAATCTCCAAAATCTATTTATACCAATTAAGTTTACATAGGATTGCTTATCTGTAAGTGGAGATCAGTCGATATATACTAACAAACTTTTCACAGTTTGTATTAGGCATATTATCATACTTAAATGGACCAGTCATATGTTTTTCCTGTTTTCATGATAAAGTTTTCCTTGCTTTTTCTTTCTGTTTCTGTTTAACTTTTGATTGATGATGAAATTGGAATGCAGAGGGAAGAAGATCTACTTGCGCATTGGTGGAAAGAGTATGCAGAATGTAGCAAAGGTCCAAGTGGAACTCAGACAACTAATTACGTGACTTCTACTAGTGGTTCTAAGGAACTGTATGTAGTGGAGGAAGAGAGAGTTGGTGTGCCGGTAAAAGGTGGCCTTTATGAGGTATATACTCTTCAAGCATTTCTTTTGATATTTCTAGGTGCTAATAAATTTATGCTAAATCTGTGTTTTTCGAAGGAAAAATAATTCATTGTCTATATTGATAGCAAGAAATCCCATAATTTTTATATAGAAATTATTTCGTCTTGTTGATTGAATTTGACAAAAATAACTGGAACAATTCTTTTGATGGTCTAATTTGAATTATGTGGTTATGATTGTCAGGTTTTATTTTAGTTACATGTTTCTCTTCTCTATATATGTGTGTGATTTTGTTTTAGTTTGGATGGGATGCATTATATAGTTTGAACTGATTTAGTATGCTTATATATTCATTAGCACTGTAAAACTCTTGCACTAATTCTAGGTTTTAGGGATTGTTCAGTTTCTTTAAGTACTGTCTGTGTATTTAATTTGATAGTAACCATTTTGTTCATGTTTCCACTTCAGCTTGATGGATTCTTGAGCATGTAAAACAGTCATGCTTTTGCTTTAATAATTTTTGATATAGAACACAAACTTTCTATCATAATATATGAATGCAAACTTGTTAATTTGCAGATTATTATTTTATGAAAATGTTAAGAGCTGATATATTAAAGAAAGAAGAACAGTTGAGGTGCCTTGATCTAAAAAGGGACCTGAGTACCTAATCTGTTGATCATTTTACTTGCTTTCTGGATCAAACTTTGTGAAAACCAGCCATTTTTTGCTTAAGAGAATTGTAAAAATTTAAAAAAGATCTCTTTGTTTATAAAAATGTATGAACTGGTCAATTATGGAAAGATGAACAGTATGGGAGGTGGGAACATTGACATCACAGTAGAGCTTAAAATCTGATTCTCTAATTCTGTTGCTTGTGCTCTCTGGATGATCCATTCGATCATTGTTCTATCAAAGATTTTTAAAAATATTTCTTCAAATTCAGAATATATTTTATAAAACAGATAAAGAATGGACCTGAAGTTCACACATTTTGTAACTCATTAGCACTATCATGTCTAACTTCTTGGGCTGTTTTTGGCTGTGAAAGTAATCATACATGTGGACCTAGTTGAAGAGGCCAGCATGTCCTTGTTTGGATCAGTAAGGAACACAATTAAGCATGTTGGATATTTTGCTTATAAATCCCAGAAGTTGTGTCTCATAAACTTCTTCTCTAAAGCTTATCCTACTTTTATGGTAGTTTTGAAAGCCTAATGCAGTTTAATATGATTGAGCTTCTTTAGGAGGAAATAACTCATAATAATATCATAGTTTGGTTCATTGGTAACTTGTTATATTTGCAGGTAGATTTAATTAAGCGGCACTGTTTTCCTGTGTATTGGAGTGGTGAAAACAGATGTGTTTTGCGAGGTCATTGGTTTGCTCATAAAGATGGTAATGATTGGCTTCCTCTTCGTGAAGATGTTGCAGAGCAACTGGAGTTGGCCTACCGCTGTCAGGTTTTTCTTTGCTACAACAGTTACCACTTCTTGATTTATTTTAAGTGTTTCCCTCAGATGCTCTATTTTCTCCCTATTAGAAGTATAATAAGTGCAAAAAAAATAATTGAACTGTTATGTCTACTACATAATTGAAATTATTTACTTGTATGCACTTTATACTTTGTCCATAGGATCTGCAGATTGGTTGAGGGGGATGATGTATTGGAATGGACTTAGGAGGGAGGAATATCTTTATTATCCTTTACTTTGTTGAAGTCCCATAAAAAATTATTAATCGTCTATTTGAAACTTTGGGGGATCTGACATTCTGCTATGTTTGTCTCTTCTTGATTAATTTTTTTTTTTTGGTTCCTTGATCCACTATGCTTCTCAATTAGTATGCTTTATTATGAATTTTCTATACCATATTATTCATTACTCTTTTACTTGTAATATGCTTCAAGTTATTTATATTGTTCCCATATTCTCTCTCTCTCTCTCTCACCCTAACCAAAAGAATAAGCAAAAAACTCCATTATGTCATTTGTTGATTCTTGAATAATATATAACTGAATCATATTGGACTATTTGCTGCATTAAGGTCTGGCGTCGTAGGACCTTTCAACCTTCAGGTCAATTTGCTGCCAGAATTGATTTACAAGGCACCACAGAGGTATGAGCATGAAGTGGTTAGAAAGATTGCTACTTGTTGTAGCTAAAATTAATTTCTTGCACAGGGACTGCATGCCATTTTCACAGGAGATGATGATTCCTGGGAGGCTTGGTTAACCTTTGACAGATCTAGTTTTTCTCTTAATATGGGAGGTGGAAATAGGGTTAAACTAAGACGTGGTTTTTCCCCTTCTGCGTTACCAAAGCCAAGTCAGGTTAGTCTTGTTTGTTCTAAATCTTTTGTCATAGGAATAACAAACTTGTGAGTCCTTGCCATTGCCATGACGTTGTTTCCATTTGCTAATGCAACTAATGCTTGCTGATTTTTATATAAATATATATGTGCCTGGGTTGTTTTCTTTCTTTTCCTGATCTTTTATACTTGCCTTGCAATTTATTTATAATGACCATTTGAATTTGTGAATGAGTAGTGCAGGAACAATATGCAAATGGGACATACATACTTCTAGATAAAATACAAAACTAACAGAGATAATTTGCGACACAATGGTGTATTTATGCTCTTTATGATATAGGTACTTGCATAAATTCATCCAAGATGCACTTTATAAGGACAGAAAACTTGGAGCAAAAATCATGCTCTTCAAAGCCAATATGTGGGACAGGGAGAGAGGGTATTAATGAGAGGGTCAGTATATACATCAAGATCGATACCAATAGAAAAAAAAATTGACTTCAGTTTATAGTAATGCTTGTCCAGAAATTGAAATAATTTTTTCTGGGGTTGAGCTGTATCTGTTATACCAGTTTGACAATTGAATCCAATTTTTCCCCTGCACAATTTTTGAATGAAGAAATTAATTTTTTTTTAAAAACTCTACAAGATCAGTTCATTCTTTTTTCTTTGACAGATGGCTAATATTTGATGTGGGTTCAAGGATCCATTTTTCACTATTTTATGCATGGATCAGACATATCAACTCCAATTCCTCAAAAGATTTTTTCACAATGGAGTTTGCTGTGGGGCGTCTTGTTTAAAGATTCATTTAATGGAATTTGGCTTGCATTTTTGATCTGTAGCCAGGAAAACTAAAACTGAGATTCTTTTTATCTGGCATTACTTGGAACTATGTACATCTGAACTACCTTTTTACTAAAATATGAATCTGCAAGCATAACTTTCATGCTTGTTTGAGTAATAGCTATAAGATACCTCGATGTCATGCTAAGAATAGCTAGTATTTCTAGAATAAAATGTGTCATGATGTAGATGACCTCTGGGCATATGTGACTTTCTATAGTCTTCTGGCACTGTCAGAGCATGTTTGTTGAGTTATATGGTTGTCTTTATACATCTCAGCCTAGTTACTTTGAGCTAACTACCTCAAGTAATATTTAGTAGCTGCAGATATGGATATACATACTAAAGTTAGATCATGACTACTTAATCTAGCTGTACATGTTGTCCTCAATGCTTGTGTTTTTTCTCCTTTATGTTCTAGTTGTGCAGATCAAAATCTCTTAACAAAGTGCAGGCATTTTACACAGTGATGATGAGTTAGAATTTATATATATAGAATTCAAAATTTTGTCTTAAATAAATAAAATTTACCTAGCTATATAAATCAGAATGATATTTTGAGGCTTCAAGTTTTCTTTAGATCTTTGATTAGATGAGGAGATTTTTCATGCCTTTGGATTTTTTTCAGTTCTAAATCTTTCTGCTTGAATTTTATTTAACTTTGATGATCTTCTTTATATTTCTGTTAGGATGAGCTGCATCAGCAGAAAGAGGAAGCCATGGATGATTACTGTTCTCAGGTTCTTGTCAAAGATCCAAGTTGCCTTCATCTTTATACCATTAATATTAGTTTTATAATTGATACTCAGAGGAAATATCTTCGTAAAGATCAAAGTTACCTTCATCTTTATACCATTAAGAGTACGTATTAGGCTTCCAGATAAATTCACACCATAGGTCCATGGTATTCAAGTTTTTAGTTTAGTGCTGACAGGGGACACCACATTTATCCAACACAAAATAATTGCTATCTGATTGAAGTTAAGATATTGTTAAACAAAATTAAGTCTTAAAGTAATCATGTTATCCTATGATCTAGCTTTGTTTATTTTCCTTTAGCTTTTGGATTTCTTATTTACTTGTCCATCACAAGAAATGTTCTAATTGGAGGTCCTGAAGATTGACAGCCTTGTGCAGATAAAAGTACAAGGATTTGAGCTATCACCTGAGTTTGACTTGATCATTAAACTAGTATAGTACTCATATACAAGTAGCCCTTTGGTTATCATAGTCTTATTTGGGAACTCATGAACAAGCAGCAACAAGTAGGTGCAGAAACACAAGTTGATCATGTTACCAACTTGTTGAGGCTTTCTTTCGTAGATATTAGAAACCTCCACTGGGATCCAGGAGCAACTTAACACTGACTGCAGCACAGCTTGACTGTTTAAGTTTAAAAGTTTCTCTTCACTTGTCTTCCCTGGTGAAATGAGCCTCATCATATATACTGGAGTTAGGTTGGAACTCAAGCTGAGCATCTGCTGCTTTAGAGAAGCCCAGTCTATGCTTGCACAACATATTAATGACCAATAATTGTCATTTATGTTCTAGTGTTGTGCCAATTCTTTGGTGAACCAGTGCATACCAACAGGTTCTGAACACTACATACCACATATGTTTCCAATACTCTGTTGATGTGCCTTCAACATGACATGATACCCATATCATTACCAAGGTCATCCAGTTAGTCATGCATAGTATGGTTGGTATTCGTCATACTTTGGAATGGCAAGGCAGTACATGATTGTCATCCCACTCAGTTTGTTATTAGTTCAAATCATTGGGATTGTGCTTTTCACCCATTGAAAATAGATTCTCCATTGTTCCTTTTAATTTAACCCATGTGCATTCTTCTGCAGGTGCCAGTTGGCCATCTAGTTTTTATGGTTCATGGTATTGGACAGAGGTTGGAGAATGCTAATGTGGTTGATGATGTTGCTGATTTCCGTCGTATAACAGCAAGCCTAGCTGATAGACACTTAACTGCATGCCAGAGAAGCACCCAAAGGGTTCTATTTGTTCCTTGCCAGGTATATAATATATCTTGCTTTTGTTATTAAACTATAATAATTTGGAAAGTTTTACAATAGAACCTAATTTTTGTCACTTCAATGTTTTGTTTGATGTTGTTGAATAAGATCTTTTACCCTCCTTTGTCAATTTGTCAAATATTTCTTTCATCAATCTTTCTCACACCTGTCTCTTCATATAGAAGTCTTTTTATACTTGAATTCCTTATCACTGGCACTAGGAATCCAAAGTACTTGCCGACCCCAATAATTTCTATAGTTTTTTAGTTCATTTTTTTGGTTAAATTTCGTATTATTTCAAGATATTGTACAGTGTATATAATTATTTGGAGCATCTGTTGTTACATGCAGTCTATCTACAACTCATAATTCTTGTGGAATACTTTAAAATCATTAGTAGCTACTCAGGTGTGTTTAATAGATGTCCAAAAGTTGTTGATGATTTCTGAGGATGCCTAAAATATACTTGTTTTCTCTAGTGAAACTTAAAGCTACATGAAAGAGAACAAACTGACTTGAAATACTAGTTCTTTTGTCACTGTTTGCAATGTTTCTTTATCCAATTTGAGAATGATGGTTGATCTACATTATGCTTTGAAAAACAATTCTCTCTGACAATTTTACCTTCAACCAACTAACCAAGTATGATATTGCCTTTGTTAGAGCTAATGGTGGGATTAGATCTATGCAACTAACCTCAAATAGTTGGTACCTTAATGTGGTTTGTTGGTGTCTAGAATCTTGCCTGCAACCTCAAGTGACATTTTAATATTTTTCCCTTGGAGACAGGTTCAGCTTCAAACTGAAGACCCCATTTCGATATAAGAATTAAGAACTCTATATGTGTACTTATTTTTCCATTGGTTATCATCTTGAGTCACTAATTTCAAGTATAGGGGCTCATTCATTCTGCAGCAGCCTGTGGAATGAGGCTTTGAGCTTCTATTTTCTTGTGGTCTTTAACAATCTAGTTGTATCACTTGAATCTTTTTATCCCAGGCTATCAATACAAGAATACTAGTTTACTGACATAATAGGATGAGCTCCCTTGGTTTTCTTCTTGTAAGATAAATGAGCAAACACAGTGCTTAATGTCATAGACTTTCTTTATTTAACTGACATAAAAAAATTGTAAATTATCATCATAGAAGTCTCTATGATAGAACTACTTGTATACTCAGGCATGACATATAACTGTTGCATGATCTTATTTTAACATGTACCTTTGATTTTGAATCACTAAATTTTGTAATTTTTCTCTTCAAAAATTTTAATCTTGTACATTTTTCTAGTTACTTAAATTTTTTCACCATGATGACGTGAGATGGATTTATCATTTGCATAGAATAAAGAATATCTTAATGAGCGAAAATGGTTTAATCCTTTGTTCATATCAATTAACAACAGAAATGTCTTGAGCCTTTGTTTGTAATAATTATTAAGTTGCAAAATTTTCCTGGTTCTACTATGATTCTTGTAGCTAGTTAATGTCTATGGGTTCTCATGCTGGATTCTTCTCCTTTTCTGGCCTTATTGATCAAGTTATGCATATTTTAGTGGAGAAGGGGCTTGGAGCTTAGTAGTGAGACTATAATTGAAAAAATCACCTTGGATGGTGTTCGAGGTCTACGTGCAACATTGAGTGCCACTGTTCATGATGTTCTATACTACATGAGTCCTATCTATCGTCAAAATATAATTGACTCAGTAAGTTTTCTTCATATTCTGTTTTATTGGTAGCATACTGATTTTACTTTTTGATTTGTCAATGATATTCAAAGAGTAATAGAGAAGTACTAATTTGTTACTGTTATCATTATCCATTTTGTCTTATTGTCTTTGTATTTGAGGATTTCATGAGAGATGTCTGTTATCAAGGGACTCGTATATGGGAAGGGTGAAGACTCCGATTATACCAATACTAGATCAACACCTATTCTGATCAGTTGTCAAGCTGTTATGGTACCAGTTCAACTTGGTATCAGTAGTCCACACCTATTTTGGACACAACCTGTTAGCCTTTAGATGCAATTCTGAACATAACTTTGTTAATTAGAATAATGGTAGGTGGTGAGCTTCATCGACAGTTGATCATTTAATGCAATATTGTTGTATAGCTGTTGTTTCTCTGAGGAATTTAGGCATCTAACTTGATTTGTTTAGTGCCTAAATTACTCTCTTATTTTTAGGTCTCCAACCAGTTAAATAGATTATATGCAAAGTTTCTCAAGAGAAACCCAGGCTATGACGGGAAGGTTTGTAATTAAGCAGTCTATGGATCAAACTAAATATAATTTCTATCAATCACTAACACTTTTCACTCAGAGATTCCATTGTGTGCAAGCTTTTTGCAGATTTCAATATTTGGCCATTCATTAGGAAGTGTTCTATCTTATGACATCCTTTGCCATCAAGACTCTTCTGCAACACTTCCTGTGGAGGCTGCCTTCGTGGATGACTTCTGCATCCCAAAGCAAGAATGTATTGTTAATGTAACTTACAAACCTGTTGAATATCATCGTGCCTTGAATTTTAACAATAACAACAAAATGGTGCAGCTTCAAGGCCAGCAACACATGTATCTGTAAAAGGCAGTTCCATGTCAAATCCATATACCAAAGTCAACGAGGAAAAAACACCAGATGTTTCTTGCGTTGAAGATTGTGGTGTTACTAGAGGCCAGCAAGAGGATTTCTTATGCAATGATGGCATCCAAGAATCAGGTGATTCAGCTAAATTATTTAGTAAAAAGCAACACACAAACTTTGAACGAGTCAATGAGGTAAATAAGAATGTTGCAGAAACAATATATGCAGAAGATAGAGATTCTGTTGCAAATCCAGGCATAAGTAGGGATTTTCATGGTAATGAAGTCCGAGATGTTGGGCATCCACCTGAAGATTTAATAGACAAAGGCAAATTAGTGTCCATGTTGATGGAAGAGGTATGGCTTATTTTCATATTATTATATGTTTTCAGATAAAAAGGGATTTCATTTTACTAGCATAGATATTTCTGGCTGTTATAGGTATTTGAGGTTTTGTCAAGCTTTGTTGATTCTGTTAGATGACTGGATATTAGATTGGTTTCCTTTACTATAAATATTGAAATTTAACAAGTTTTTAACAGGTGAAGTCCCTCAGAGCAAAAATAGCAGAACTAGAGAAAAATCATCACTCAGCTTCCTGTTCCAGTAACTTTGACAATGGTAGTTTCCTTGAAGTTTATCATGGAAAAGGTAAATTTTTAACTGTTGAAGCTTCTCTGAGTTAATATGTTGATTCTTATCGATTGTAGATATATTTTGTTGTTTGTGGACAGGTCAAATGGTCAAATCTATGACAAGTTCATCTTCTTTTGGAAGGTTATCTTCAGTGCTAGATGATAGTAAAAAGCAATATACACCTTATATCAAATATACTAGGCTTAATTTTAAGGTAAATATATAATTGTTCTATTTCCAATTTGTTATTATTTTTTCCTCAAGTTATTATTTTCCTGATTGGTGATGATAGTTTTAGTGACCTGCTGATCATATTTGTCTTATTTCATTGTATTTTTCGTACGCTATCTTCAGATAACTCATCAAGGTTGTCCTTTTTGAACCTTTGTAATAATCACTAGCATGTTTGCTCATCTTTTTTATCAGGTAGATACATTTTTTGCTGTTGGATCACCACTGGGTGTCTTTCTTGCCCTCCGAAATATCCGCATAGGAGTTGGTATACAACTTTCATGGCTTCCTTTGTTGTTAATTTCTATCTCATACCATGTTGTAAAGCTGATCTATGTTAAATACATAGCTAAATGCTACATTAAAACCTTACTATCTTGCTTTACTTTTTTGGAAGTTTATTCCATCTCAAATTTGACTAGTTTGGCCATTTGTCTCTTTTTTTTCTTTGTTCACTTAGTACAATTATTGATTCAAATTGTGTAACACCTATGTTGCCTACTGTGCCTTAAACATTTTAGAGTGGTTCATTTGAATCTATTAATTTATTTACTTAAAGATCAAGTAGTGTCAGGGATTTTGATGCTCCTAAACATGTTAATATGATTCTGTGAAATCTTAGATGGCTGTAATTTTATGGACTTAATTTAGTAAAGGTAGTAGAGAACTAGAGATATCTTGACAGCTATTTCTTTCATGATTAACACTTAATTGATCAAATGTGATACATAAATTACATGAACGTGGCCAAACTGTTTAACCTTTCTAGACTATTGTTTATGACTTGAATGTGTACTTTTATTTGATTAATTTGATTCAATTTAAAAACTGGTTGAACTTTAGGATGTGATGGACAACATATAACACTTTATCCTAAAAGATACTTTTGATGTAAAAGATTATACAGTAATGTTTTGCTTGGTGTTCTACCAGAAGCACCAGAGATTAGCTTAAGAAAAAAGTTCTGACTTCAAGATGTTGGGATAAGTACTTTGTCTTTCACTTCAGTGACCATAATAAAAGAGAACAGAATTTCGAGTGTGGAATATATTTCTACATTGTATTCAGTAAATGTATGCAACTTAACATTTTCGTTTTATCCACTGTCCATGTCTTTTGCATTCTCATATCTGCTCTGACTTGGGTGATATCGTTTGGGCCTTTTGGGTACTCTGTGTGTACTGCCCCATTATTCAAATAAGAATTTATAATCTGCCTTTTGGCTATTGTGTATCCAGTACAGTCCCTTACAGGACCTCATCATTAAGCTGAGTATATAACCACATATGAGCATTTTTTAGTCAAAATTGATGAACCTATGTTTCGAAATGCCAAAATTGACCTGGGGTTCTCCTTATGGATTAATTCTTCTTTAGCTTATTGTCATGTTCATTTTTCTTGAATTTCTGCTTCTTGCCTCTGTAATTGAGTATATTCTGCGGTGCTAATCTTAATTTTTTTTTTCATTTATCTAATACATGTTCATGATCACCAAAGAAATATTTGAGCAAGCCTTGCTCATATTCTGGCACACTAGATGTAACTTGAATGACTGCTCTTAAACTATTTAAGGATCAAAATGTGAGCATTGCAATGAATCTGCATAGCAGAATTTTGTGTTTGTAAGTTCTTTTTGGTTTGCAACGTGTTAATTGGCAGTTTGTTCTTTTCTTTTTTTTTGCCTTGGTAATTATCTATCAATTATTCCTTCTTAGCTGTTATGATTTATACTTCCAAAAGGGGACAAAAGAAAAGAATAATTTTCTTGCAAAATTTTTACACTAAAGCAATAATTGATGCAACATCAATCAAAACAAATGCATTTAAAACAACTAGTATGGTTGAAGGCCTCATCTAGCAAACAAATTGATATTTTGACCCAGTTCTTTACTTGCTAGGTGGAACACATTAAACTGCAGAAAGATAACTTTTCATTCCGACTTGAATTGTCTGCTTATAAATTAAATAGAATTTGATCAAATGCATCTCTTGCTGTTTATAAAATTGGTCAGAAACACTTTTCTTAAGATAATCTGTTTTTCCTTTAAGGCAAGGGGCAAGCTTATTGGGAAGATGAAAAAATATCTGAAGAGATGCCATCTTGCAGGCAGATGTTTAACATTTTTCATCCTTTTGATCCTGTTGCATACAGGTTTTCTATTATTCTTTATCTACCTTCCTTTTGTTTTATCTTTATCTTCTTTGCTTTCTTCTTTGTTTAATGCTTAAAAACAACACTATGTTATATGTTAACATATAATACATAGGTAACTACATCTGCATCTGCATGCATCTATGTCATTTGCAATGGAACACAAAGCTTAACTTGAATTGAGAAACCTGTTATATGAGTCTGCGTTCATCTTTCACAGAGTAGAACCACTTATCTGCAAGGAGTACTTAAACAAGAGACCTGTTCTTATTCCCTACCACAGGGGCGGGAGGAGGTTGCATATTGGATTTCAGGTTAGATTTTAAGATCAGATAGCTTCTGAAATCCTATCACCCTAATTATTATAATGCCAAATGCAGGAATTCACTGAAGATATAGCTGCACGCTCCGAAAGCATAATGAGTCAGCTAAATTCTTTGAGGGTACAGTGCATATTTATTCATCATTTTCTTCTTGATTCATCTCAGTAGTGATAATACTTGTCTAGTAATGTAATTGGATTACTTGAAATTGATTGAACTTCTTTTTGTTTCCCCTTAAATTGAGCCAAGGTTATTGAGCTGTGTGCTGAGCTTATGCTTGCCTAGCTCAGCATGGTATGTACCAGATGCCATGCCAGAACTTGCAAGTCAGGTGCTCGGTTTTCCACATCCAGACTATACGTAGGCATGTATGCCATGTTAGTATCTTTTGGGAAAATGATATATATCTCCTGGAAAGTATGGATGGAAAAATTCATGTACTGTAGTACTAGTTGATGAGATTGTCTTTTTCTAAAATAACATTGATATGCAATTGCAAATACTATATTTATCTCAGCAAAAGAATTACTTAGTTTATGTGATATTGCTGAATCTGTCTTGAAACTGGCATAAATATGCACTTGTAAAACTTAATATGAGTTCTATGACAACTATGTGAACATTAGATGTTGATAGATCTTTCAATAGCATGCCCCTTAATATTGGATGATTAAACAAAAAGAGAATATTGGTAAAATTTAGATGAAATCACTCAGCAAATACCTTTAATTAAGAAACTATAATTGGAGGGAATTTGAATAGTCATATAGGAAAAAATATGGTGAATTTACTTCATGATTGTGTATAAGATGCTATAAGTCTGTTGAAAGATATCTGTTTGGACAACTCTTACAGTGTCTTTGATTTTGTTGAGTCAAAAATATTTTTGAGAAATGGTTAAACATCGTTTAGTGGAATATTCTTCCTTCTCAAATCATGGTTTAAAATTTTTAATATAATTGATTGTCAAATGCATATGGTATTGAACATAAAGGAAATTATGAAGTGGCTAACAGGTCAAAGTATGGTTCCTTTATAGTTTCCTATATTTTGGGTAACAGGTCAAAGTGGCTAG
>CM017191.1:20456846-20462537 GCA_004837865.1 Musa balbisiana
GTTCCTCATGATCGATCGGTTCTTTGCCGCGCTGATGCACCCAGAGCACGGAGAGGAAGGCCTTCACCCGATCCTCTTCCCACGAACCCTAACCCTGATCCTAATCCAATTTGCTTCCCATCTACCAATACCAGTCTTTTTCCCCAAATTGCCCTCCGATTTTGATCGTTAGTTTCACCGAAAAGATTTGACCACGAAGATTCTAACTTTTGCCCCTGTTATCAGAAGAAAGGACGAGAATTGCTTTTATTTCTTGAAATTTTCGTTGCCTCTTTTGTTCTGGAAAGGAGTTGCTGCAGAAGATGCCACTTTGTAGGTGCGGTTTGATCCCTTGGATGAACCGGAAGGTCCTCGATCCTTTTCTCCAAATAATCAGAAAGTGAGACAATGCCTTCTCAATTTGTTTAATTTGATTTCCGATTCTTCGTCTCTGGTGTTCCTTTTGGTTCTATTTTGATGCTTGGATGAGATAACGAGATCTAAATTTTGGATCCTTGTATATTACTCTTGGAGTAGATTGTATGTAGCTTTTCCGACGCAGTGTATGCGATATATATCGGTCTTCATTTTCAGTTACGTAAATGCTCATATTTATTGGTGTATCATTTCCTCTAGGGGTGCAGAGCCAAAACAGTTGGCATTTTCTACGGCTCTCGGCATGTCTCTGGGACTGTTCCCGATCTGTGGTATGGAAAAAAATCGCTAGCAGCTTTAACTGTGTGATTTTAATAATGATTGTTGAATTATGTGATGCTCTTTTTTTTTACTGATTTCAAACTGCTTCACTTGCTTAAGTGAAGCAGTTTATGTCTGGTTCATGGACTTCGTTACAAATAAGTCATACCAATGTTTAACCTAACTTTTCCGTATTGTGATCTAATTGCTCTTGCTTTCTGTTCCACAAATTATTTTCATTATGAAGTTCACAAGCCATTGCCTTATAGGTGTTATTGGAATAAAACTAAAAAAATAGCTACTTGTCTTAGGTGGTCGAGACTTCATGTGTGTTAGCATTCATTAGTTCTAAAACAAGTTACTGGACTAAATTAAATTCATACATGCATTTAAATGATATATCATATATTCATTTGTGCACAGCATTTTTAACTGTGATCTATCATGTCAACCATCGAATGATTTGAGCTAGATTAGGTTTTGCCAATATTCTTTGATAAATTTGTTCATGAATTAATACTTTCTATTGAATAATAAATATATCAAAAATTCTAGTCCTTGACAAAGTTGTTTCTTTTAATTGTAAGTGTTCAACTGTTCATTTAGTTTCAACCATCTGGTTTGTGTTGTTAAGACCATATATCTGTTAAAATCAAGGCCAGATGCCAGCTGACTTTACAACATTGATACTCTTTCCTGGATGTGCATCAGCAGTCAGACAGTTTTTTACGTAAGGTGCAATTTAAAAATATTTATCCAACCATTTATTGTTTTGATAGCAGGGGTCACTGTATTTCTTTGTGGGATGGCGATTGCAATACTCAGACAACATTGTCATGCTCCCAGTGTAATGCTTGCGAATTTTGTTGCCACGCCAATTGAGCTGAGGTATTATCGAGTATCCCTCTTTAATTTACATGTTTAGGTATTCTTATGCAGTTCTTATATGATTCATTATCATGCAATTGCAGAATGACTTATGCAATCACTTCAGAATTAAACAGATTCAACATTAATAATCAAGGTAGTCAATATGGCGAATGCTAGATTTTAGCAGTTAAATATCTGGTTTGAACTGAAACAAAACAATGTCTGCTCTAGCAACATGTTTTCAGCAAATATCACACTGAACAACAAATTGTTTAGGACAATATTGATGGGATGTAGCAAGGTAATTGGTGTGATCCCACCTGATGTAGGACAGCACTGCCAAAACTCTGCACATTTTGGTGTGGAACAAAAATCCAAAAAAGGGATCTTAGAGCAAAAATTTTTGTAGGATTTGATAATTGTCAAAAAATAAAAGAGATATGATATTAGAAGAAGTTAAAGAAAAAATAAAAAGATAAATATGACTCCCTCTGGCATAAGGAATCACTCTTAGAGATGAAGACTTCACATTTCCAACATGTCTCATACATGGAAGATGTAACCACACCATTGAAAGAAGGCCTTTATGGAGTTTTTATTGATTTCATAATTATATAAATCTAAAGCATATCAGAAGAATAAAATAAAGAAGACTTCAGCTATATGTATACGGTAGAGTAAATAAACTAAAATAAGATTATTTTGGCAATCAATTTTGATTTGATTTACTCGTCATTCTACCCTATTTGTATGGTATAGGACCATTCATACTGTACAGAGTATAAAAATAAGCATATTAAATTTGGATTTGAATTAGTCCCATGCAGATATATACGATAGAGTATAAAAATAATCTTTATTTTGAATTAGGATTAACTTCAGTTTTTGGACATGATCTTCAATAAGGCACATTGTTCCTTGTCTTCTTTTTTGGACTAATTTTCTTACTGGCTTCAGAATTTTGGCAGCTTCTAAAAAAATAAGTCATATTCAAAGAAAACAAAATAAAATATTCTTAAAATCTTAAATGTACCCGTCAGTGTGGACCAATTTTTACTGATTCGAAGGTTTATATTTGGAAAAAGCGAAATTGCTCGATCTGGTTTTATTGCAGCATACTATCTGATACACTTGTTGAATTTTGCCTGTTCTACTTCCATGTTTAGCATACTATCAATAAACTTTTTCAATATCCTATACCTTCTTCCCGCTCTCTCCATTCCAATTGATAAACTGTTTCTGCAACTGCTCCCACACTTTGAGTCATCTGGCGGTACTTGTGATATGTTAATAGTGTCAGAATGATATTACATTAGCAAGGGCACCAGGTTAAAATGTTCTCTTTCAAAAACATGCTGTATATTGTATCACATGATTTGGTTTTAGTTAATTTTCTGTTGGTTCATCGTTACGACAACCAGTTGTCTGCAACATTCTAGATTAGAAGTTCTGCAAATAATTAAATATTGTATTTACCCTCCATATAACTATAATAGGAATACAATTAAAAAGGATCATTTACATCTTCTACTTTGCTTTCTGTATATTCTCATATTCTGACAATTAACAAATTCTAATTTCTGAAGTATGGTGATTCCATTCTTGCGCTTGGGTGAACTCATCACTGGTGGTCCTCATTTCCCACTAACATCTGATGCACTCAGGAAGGTAGCTAGTGGTCAAGCCTCGCAAGGAGTGTTAATTGCCATATTACACGCGGTTGGTACTAGTCTTTGTCTCTGTACATTCTCTAATAAGGAACTGATATGGTAATGCCATCGTTTTGAGTAATAGTTACACACTTGCACTTTAAATTTTGATTTTTGATTTAGTAGTTACTTTAAGTTGAGCTTGGGAACATTTTGCTTTACTTTTTAACTTTTAACCGGGACTGGGAAAATTTGATTGATTGGTTGAAGCATCAGTGCATATATACTGATGACAACAACTAAGAAAGAAGAAAAGCACACTATTTTCACTGTCGTCTCTCTTTATTTCTTTTTTATTTTTTTATTCACATACAATGTTGGACTATATTTTTCAGTATTAGAGACATTATCTCAGTGGTGAGATCATGAAAGATAATTTCACAATTCTTTTAATAGCAGGGCCTGGAGAATCCTGTATATGCATGATTGTGAATTTGATATTCATCAAAACAAAATCATACACAAATGAAAGCATGTGAAACACCCCTACATTTTCTGCAACTTCCTTATAAGTAGTATACATTTTATAGTTCAAGACTCTCTGCAAGAGTGTTGCAGCTGACACTATTCCTCTTGCTTTTCCTTTCTATTGATTATCATTACCTTGTTCATCTTGCTACTGCTTAAGAGGCATCTTCACCATGTTTACATTACGAATACAAAGCTTTTGTTTGTTTATCACTTGGCATGGTTTGCTTTACCAGTCCGTACAGATGTTCCGATTGATTGTCGATATGGTACATATCGAACCATACCAACATACCAACACATGATACGGTAGGGCATACCGACAAACCCGTATGTATCATTTGTATCGGTCCCCTATCGAATTGGTATATATTGCTCATACAGGGCGGTATATTGTCGTACAGTGAACCTTGCACTTGGGTACCTATTTGGGCCAATGTACATAACATACTTCATTTTTACAGTTGTTAGGCTGGATTGTTGCAGTGCCTTTCATCCTTGGGACTCTTTACATGTTCTTGGTGCCATGTTTCAAGTTTTTGGTAAAGAAGTTCAATTCACATCCTTCTAGCCCAGTGAAGCTGGTCCATCCACATACTGAGATCAAGATTAAGGTGAGGGATGCCCCCCCCCCCCCCCCCCCCCCCCCCCCCCCCCCCCCCCCCCCCCCCCCCCCCCCCCCCCCCCCCCCCCCCCCCCCCCCCCCCCCCCCCCCCCCCCCCCCCCCCCCCCCCCCCCCCCCCCCCCCCCCCCCCCCCCCCCCCCCCCCCCCCCCCCCCCCCCCCCCCCCCCCCCCCCCCCCCCCCCCCCCCCCCCCCCCCCCCCCCCCCCCCCCCCCCCCCCCCCCCCCCCCCCCCCCCCCCCCCCCCCCCCCCCCCCCCCCCCCCCCCCCCCCCCCCCCCCCCCCCCCCCCCCCCCCCCCCCCCCCCCCCCCCCCCCCCCCCCCCCCCCCCCCCCCCCCCCCCCCCCCCCCCCCCCCCCCCCCCCCCCCCCCCCCCCCCCCCCCCCCCCCCCCCCCCCCCCCCCCCCCCCCCCCCCCCCCCCCCCCCCCCCCCCCCCCCCCCCCCCCCCCCCCCCCCCCCCCCCCCCCCCCCCCCCCCCCCCCCCCCCCCCCCCCCCCCCCCCCTGCATGCTTTTCTGATACTGGAAGGTGGTGCTCCTTTTGTTATTTTATCATCATGCCGTGCAAAATGAGATGGGGAAGCTTGGGCTTGGATGACAGGCAGACTTTGGTTTCTTTCAGCAAAGCAGTGTGCTATTTCTGGTCAGAATAGCTTCATTCTTCTTCCTTGTGATATTTGGAAAATGTACAACTACTATGTCAAGAGATAAGTTGTGAATGCTGGATTTGAATAGACTTTCGATGATCTGATAAAGTCTATACCAACTAAGCCAGCTAACACTCTCATTACTCATATCGTTGTTATGATGTTTGTCACAATTTCCATGTGCTGCAAACTGTTGAGTTTTTATATTATTTATCATTTCTTTTTGATAGGTGAAATTCCTTCTTTTTATGGTCTGCATGAATTGCATTTTTCATTAGTTTCATGATACGAACATGACATAAACCTGCTGAATTTATAAGCTGATATCAGTTTCATCTTCTCTTGAATATTTATTCCCTTTCTCTCTCTCTCTCTCTCTCTCTCTCTTGTATATTTCAACCTAATTACATTGTGTGCAATGTCAGTGAACTCTGTCACTGGATTCAGATGTCTTCTTTCAATGCTTTGTTCAAGCAGAAGACCCACTTTTTTCATGGGTTCAGTAGTCACTGAATTCTGACCTAAAAAATGATCGCTGACAAATCTACACATGAAATTATCCACCCGAAGCTGATCTCGTGGATTACAGCTGAGTAAGTTTTGACTCAGGTACGTTATTGCTGGACACTTAAAATGAAATGTAGCTCAACTATATTGACCATTTCATGAACATTGTGATTGCTTTCATGTGGAATTGGTCA
>CM017191.1:20462637-20494277 GCA_004837865.1 Musa balbisiana
AATTGAACCTAAATGTATTGACGAAGCCATGAAAGATGATTCATGAATTATCGCAATGCAAGATGAGTTAAATCAATTTGAGAGAAATGAGGTGTGGAAGCTTATTCTTAAGTCAAATGACCATTTAGTTATTGATACTAAATGGGTCTTTAGAAACAAGCAAGATGAATATGGTATCCTGGTTAGAAACAAGGCTAGATTAGTAGCCAAAGGTTTCAACCAAGAAGAAGGTATCGATTACGAAGAAACCTTCGCTCTTGTGGCTAGATTAGAAGCCATAAGGATGCTCCTTGGCTATGCTAGTAATAACAATTTTAAGTTATTTCAAATGGATGTTAAAAGTGCTTTTCTTAATGACTTTATTTCTAAAGAAGTTTATGTTGAACAACCTCCTGGATTTAAAAATAATAGCCTCCATAATCATGTGTTTAAATTAACTAAAGCTCTCTATGGTTTAAAACAAGCCCCAAGGGCTTGGTATGAGAGACTTAGTTCTTTTCTTATTGAAAATAATTTCACAAAAGGCAAGGTCGATACTACATTGTTTATCAAGAATTTTGAAAATAATTTTCTCATTATTCAGATTTATGTTGATGATATTATTTTTGGTTCTACAAATGAATCTCTTTGTAAATCTTTTGCTAAAACCATGAGTCTTGAATTTGAAATGAGTTTGATGGGAGAATTAACCTTTTTCTTTGGATTACAAATTAAGCAATTAAGAAATGACATCTTTAATAGTCAAACTAAATATGCTTTAGATTTGCTAAAAAAATTTAATATGGAAAGCTCAAAAGCTATTAACACTCCTATGAGCACCTCCACAAAGTTAGAAGTTGATGAAAGTGGAGAAAGCTTCGATAAAAAAACTTATAGGGGTTTGATAGGAAGTTTACTTTACCTTACTACAACTAGACCAGATATCATGCTCAGTGTAGGACTTTGTGCTAGGTTTCAATCGAACCCTAAGATATCTCATCTCAAAGTAGTTAAAAGAATACTTAGATATCTTAAAGGTACCATAAATCTAGGATTATGGTATCTAAAAACCGAGAAGTTTGAGTTAATTGCTTATGCTGATGCGGATTTTGCTGGGTGTAGACTAGATAGAAAAAGCACATCAGGAACATGTCAATTTTTGGGACATGCTCTTGTTTCCTGGTCATCTAAGAAATAAAACTTGGTTGCACTATCAACAACCGAAGCTGAGTATATTGTAGCTAGTGCATGCTGTGCACAAGTTGTGTGGATGAAAAACACCTTAGAAGATTATAAAGTTCATCTTAAAAACATTCCCATGAAATGTGATAACACAAGTGCTATATGTTTAACAAAGAATTTCATTCAACACTCAAGAACAAAACATATTGATATTAGACATCACTTTATACGAGATCATGTCACTAATCGTGATATAGTTATAGAGTTCATTGATACTAAACATCAACTAGCTGATATTTTTAAAAAGCCTTTAAGTGAAGAACAATTTGATTTCATTAGAAGAGAATTAAGTATGTTAATGTGTCCGAATGTATGAACTTATTAAAATTATTTTTTGAATGTTCTTGATTCAATGATCAAATCACTTAATTGTTATGATGATTTTACACGATTACATGCTTTAATAACATGTTGGAAATTATGTGTTTTGGATATAAAATTTTCATAATAATAAGCATGTTTTATTTTTATGATTTTGTTTGAAAATCTGTAGCAAAACCTTGTCTGAATGCATAAAAGTGTTAAATTTCATTTTCGGATTTTCTTGATCCTAACGATATAGAGTTTAATTCATATCATTGATTTTTGACATATAGAATCAATTAGCAACTGCATCTCTCATAGACTTATTGTATGAAAAATATTTTTTTTCGAGAAATGGATTTGATGAAATGGTTCTTTCTTATAAATTCCTTCTTGAAAAAGGAAGATTTTTTTTTAGCAAGAATTTGATTCACATACATATCATGATCCTTGTTAAAATGAAACGTGATTTAAATCTCTTATTTATTTTAACTTCACTCGAGTAATCTCACAAATGACTTTCCTCCTTTATGCAAAAAGATAATACCAAATAAAAAGGAAGAAGTAATCTCCATGTCATGTTTTCCTTGAAGATGTTTGTATAATTAGTATCCTATCACTCATTATTAAAAAATGACATGAACCTAATTATGGCATGAATCATTACCGCACTTATGTTTAAAATTTGCTTATATCGTTCTCCTTTTTGTTGATGACAAAGGGGGAGAAATATATGAATTGATGCTATGAGTGCCATATTTGAATTTGAATTATGTTAAGATATCAAAAGAAGCTTGCATCAAAATATATGGTAAATTGATGATAGAAATGCTATGATTGCCATATTTGCATTATGCTATATATGCATTATGTTAAGATATCAAGAACTTGTATCGTAATTTTACATTTTGATATCTTACCATATGATGAAGTGCTACCATTACTATCATTCACACTTGAAATGTAAGACTTGAAAATGGATGTCAAGCCTTGACATCATTTTCAGAAAGATACATCATGATAGGAATCAGGATGGGAGTATTGATAAGGTTAAATGATCTTAACTTATCAATATGTCCCTTGAATTCAAAGGCTTTGAAATTCAAGAATGATTTATCTCGAGTATGACATATAGATAGGGGGAGTTAAGGTTAACTCCGTTATCAATTGATTGTCATCATCAAAAAGGGGGAGATTGTTGAATCTCGGATTTTGATGATGAAGTCAATTGTCATTTGTTATCTAATCCATATGTTGAGATAAGTTTGTAGGATTAACTATGATGGAAGTAAGACATGCAGCAGGAGTTGCGCTGGAGTCAAGACTATGATCAAGTTGGGGGTTCGAGAGTTCGACGGAAGTCCGGACGGTCGTCGGAGGTTCTACGGGAACAAATCCAAGAAGTCCAAGAGCTTGCCAAAGAATCTCATTGGAACTCGCCAAGTGGATCATCGCAAGTCCAGGAGTTTGCCGGAAGTCCATCGGAGCATCACCGAGGGTTCATCGGATGTTCATCGGAAGTTCGCTAGAAGCGATTGACGCACTAGAGCAAGTTGCAGTAAATGTCTTGAAAATATTGTAGTTAGCATAATGATTAAGTTAGAAATCGGAGGTGATCCCATTAACTTAATCTTGGGGCAATTGGGGCTTTGACAGACCCAAATTGGGCTGAATGGATCAACCCATTCGGACCCCGATTTCCTAGTCGGCGGTGGCACTACCTGGGTCGGTGGTGGCACCACCTAGGAGCCGAGTCTCCGAATGAGGCTAGGCAGTGGTACCGCCCCTGTTAGGTGGTGGTACCGCCCGAGCTCGGTCTCCGAGCTCTGTTAGGTGGTAATACCGCCCAATTATGGCGGTAGTACCACCAGGACCTTGGAATTTCCGGAGATGACACTTTTGAGCTCCAAATTGAAACTAGTTTGGGGCCTATATAAACCCCACCCTTTCATGCATGAAAGGGCACCGAAACTTAGCATTTATTCTGAGATTTCGAGAGCTTAAAAGTATTGTAAAAGGCTAGAAGTTCTTCTCACTTTTTTCTTTTAAGTTTTGATCATTCAAGAGAGGAGTGAAAAATCTGTAACGGTTATCTCCTAAGCCCGTCAAAAGGAGTAAAGCTGTAAAAGGATGGTTGGCCTTCGCCTATTGAAGGAAGGCCTTTAGTGGATGTCGGTGACCTCGTCGAAGGAGGAGGTCGAAAGTGGATGTAGATCATATTTGACCGAACCACTCTTAAACTCTGGTTTGTATTTACTTATTGCTATTACCTTACTACAAACCCCTTCAATAGCTTACTGCCTTCAATACTTTTTCATACACTTTCAATCTAAGCATATTTTCGGAATCGATTTTCAATGTACGAAAGCTTTTCCGAAAATGACGTGATTTTATCTGCTGCACTAATTCACCCCCCTCTTAGTGTCAACCCTAATCCTAACAAGCAAAACTTTTGCATCTTTTAAGATGTGCAAGATAGCATTTTTTTTTTCTTTGCGATGTTCAAGCTAGCAAGTTTTTTTGAAAAAGAATATAAGATTTACATCATTTTAGAACATGCTAGCTGGCAAGTTTGCTTTTCTTTATGATGTGCAAGCTAGCAAATTTTGGTTCTTTTTTTTTAGATATGCACACTAACAATTCTTTCTCCCCTTTGTCATTGGCAAAAAGAGGGGAATAATACAAAGGTACAATTCATTTCCCTTTACATCAATTCTGTAAGCATCACATATGGTAAACAATCATAAATACAAAAGAATTATACATAATGAAAATCATATCACATATAATATCAAGGATCATGATTCATTTTGATCTCCCTTTTTTAATTTAAAAAATAAAAAGAATTCTTAGGAGATCGAATAGTAAGGGAAATTTTAAGTCATAAATTCTGAAAAAGATGTTCTCTTTAGTAACTAGCAAAAAGGAATATAGGAGATTAAAAGATCTCGATTCATGTATACAAAAATCTCAAATTGTCAAGATCATGATTTATATATTAAAAAATTTCAAGTTATAATTCACAGAAAATTCATGATTCATAAAAAAAAATCTTCTCTTGAATAAACGATAAGAAGAATGGAGAACTTGGTTCATGCATAAGAAATATCAAGTCATCAAGTGAAGGAATCATGATTCATGTGACAAAAATTGTCGATTCATGCATTTGAGTAAATATTTTTAAATTATCATTACTTCAACTCATCATGCATAATTTTAAAACGTAAAACCATCAAGCATGATACAAACATTTATTTTCAAAATATTCATCATTATTTTCAACTCATTCAATTTGTCAAGTTATCAAAATCACTTTGGAGAGATTCAAAATGACATAAATAGATTTATTAATCTCCTAAGATTTCTCGTTGAAAAATTTAATAAATTTTTGGGGATAGAGTCATTTTCAAGAAAAATAATGTATTCCTCTATGTGATTGATTTCATATAAGCATGCCATTGTTTTCTAAGCCAAAACCATGCATTATCGTTTAAACTCGAAAAATAAGATTCATCACAAAAGTCATCAAGATCAAAAGTGTAACACATAATTCAAAAGCATAAATTGCAAATCATCATTACTTCAAATCCTCATGCATAATTCAATCATTGAACATAATACCAAAACTTTTAATATTTTCATTACGTCTTACATCATTATTCATCATCACGCATGATTTTATTGAACATAAGGTATTTTCAATCAAAATCATTTTGTTTGTTGTAGTAATATATATATTTTTTTAAGTGAATCTAACTTTTCATGATTGGTGATAGGAGTTAACATGCAATTATCATACTTAAATTTTAATTGTTATTATTTCAAAATCACTAGAAAGAGAAGCATATTATTTTTTTTATTATTTTATTATTTTACTAACTAATTTAAAAATAACTCATGAAAAGCATCAATTAATTTCAAAATAAGATAAAGGAGATTCGTTTGAGTTGTTTACCTCATTATCGAGAGTCATCAAAACAAAGTTCACCACTTCGTCTTCATTAGTTTGCTCCTCATCTTTGGATGCACTCATTTTATCTCAAGTCGCCTTGAATACTTTCTTCTTCTTTGGCAGCTTCTTTTTTTTAAGTTTATTTTTATTTTTTGATTCTTATTTTAGGAAGTTTTTAAACTTTGTTAGGAGTTCAAGGTCATCATCACTAGAGGTTTCGCTCAAATAGATTTCTTTTGTTCTATGTGCAAAATCCTTTCTGTTCTTTGGAAGGGTGTTCTCATGTTTATCAAGTTCATCATGTGCCTTGTATGTCATTTCATAGGTTATTAATAACCCAATAAGTTCTTAAATTGGAAAATGGTTTAAGTTCTTTACCTCTTGTATGATAATTACTTTTGAATCTCAGTTTTTATAAAGAGAACGTAATGTTAGGACCGAGTCGGCACTACGGGGGGGGGGGTGAATTATTGCAACGATAAAAATCATGTCGGTTCAAAAAATCTTTCATTCGATAAAAGCTCGTATTAGAAATGTGAGTTTAATTTAAAAGCGTTCGTAAGTGTAGTGAAAGTAGTAAGCAAGCAAGGTAGTTTGTAGTAAGGGAATGAAAAGCAAAACATAAATGCAAACCGAGTTTTATATTGATTCGGTTGTCGTGACCTACATCCACTCCCGATTTCTCTTCCGTCGAGGCCATTGGCATCCACTAACGATCTTCTTTTAATGGTCGAAGATCAACTACCCTTTTACACCTCTCTTCTTCTTTTTACAAGTATAGGAGACAACCTTTTACAAGCACTCACTCCTCCCTAAACAGAATTCTAAACTTTAGAACTATGTGATGGAATTCTTATAGATTCTAAGCTTGGGGTTGATCTCTTTAAGGGGATTAGCCTCCTTGGAACTCTATAAGGGAACTTCCTCCAAGTTGCTACTCAAAGGCTGCAGAAAAGATTCATCTATTGGTTATCAAAAGAGGATGAATACATGGCTATTTATAGGGTTTCTGAACCCTAACTCCTAATAGGACTCCTACTCGAGACTCCTCAATTAAGACTCCTACTCAAGACTCCTAATAGAAATCCTACTCAAGACTCCTAATAGGAATCCTACTCAAGACTCATATTCCTTTACAACTCTTAATTCTTCCCTAAGAAATATCCTCCAAACCCTAGCCGGCCTCTTCACCTCTTTAATAGGGGTCGGCTTAGGTAGGTTTTATATGAATGCCTCTCTCAATTAGGACTCTCCTAGCTTGAGTCCTAACAGACCCACACTCTTCAAATCAGTCTTGTCTTCGAGGCTGACAATCCATGAATTCTGAGAATTTAATCTTTAAGTCGTCATAGTTCTCCTAAGTGGCACCTTCTGTTAGTAAGTTTGCCCACTGTATTAGCACTTCAATAGTGGGTCGTCGTCGAGTCACAATTCGTCAATCAATAATGGCACTCGATTGGGTATGGAGTTCTCCTTGGGTAGTCATATTTGGTGAGTGGCTTTAGGCTGTCTCCAAGCACCTATTTACCACTTCCGTTTAGCCATCGGTTTGCGGGTGATACGCCGTACTCCTTTTCAATTAGTGCCCTTACAGCGTAATTCTTTTGAGTCCTAATTGTAATGAGCCATGGAGCTTGGTGCTTCCTCCAATGTTTTTTATGATCTTACTGGTCTCTAGATCTTCTTGCCATTCTCTCTTAATATCCTCAGGGAAGTCCTAATTGTAATGAGCCACGGAGCTTGGTGCTTCCTCCAATGTTTTTTATGATCTTACTGGTCTCTAGATCTTCTTACCATTCCCTCTTAATATCCTTAGGGAAGTTGCTAGTCGAAAGTGAAATTGCCGAAAATTCAGCTTGCATGGGTAGCCATGAAAGCGCATCTGCAATAACATTCTCTTTCCCCTTTTTGTAAGTTATTTCATAATCATTTCCAAGAAGCTTTGTTACCCATTTTTGCTGCTCAGAGGAAGATATCTTCTGCTCCAAGAAATATTTTAGGCTTTTATGGTC
This sequence comes from Musa balbisiana, assembly GCA_004837865.1. Classification (NCBI taxonomy): domain Eukaryota; kingdom Viridiplantae; phylum Streptophyta; class Magnoliopsida; order Zingiberales; family Musaceae; genus Musa; species Musa balbisiana. The sequence continues at coordinate 20,470,126 of CM017191.1, forward strand.
GGTCTTGATTTGAAAGCGTCGCCCGATCAAGTCGATCTTAATTTGGCCACCGCATGCACAATCGTGAGCATCTCCTTGTCATAAATAGTCATTTTGAGATGGAAAGGAGATAATACCTTACTGGTATAAATGAGGGGGCAGCCATCTTGCATTAGTACAATACTAATTCTGACTCCAGAGGCATCGACTTCAATAACAAAAGTCTTGCCGAAGTCGAGTAGCGCTAGTACGGGCGTTATCGTCATTGCTGCTTTAAGTTTGTTGAAAGTGGTGGTGGCTTTGTCCAACCATTGGAAAGTATCTTTTTTCAGTAAGGAAGTACATGGTGCATTGATCTTTCCATAGTTTTTCATGAATTTATGGTAGTAGCCTATTAAACCGAGAAAGCCACATAACAATTTTATGTTCCTCAAGGTCGGCCAATTCTACATTACTCAAATATTGGAGGGGTCCACTACCACACCTTCCTCTGATATGATATGCCCAAGATATTCCACCTTCTATTGAAGAAAGCAAAAATTCACAGTGGTCGTTGTGTGTTCAAAAGGTGATTTTCGGTATGTCTTCTTCGCACACTCGTATTTAATGATACCCGGATCAAAGGTCTAGCTTTGTGAAGATTTATGCTCTCTTTCATCTAGTAATTCATCTACTATTGGAATAGGGTATTTTTCCTTGATGGTTATGCCATTGATAGCTTGGTGATCAATGCACATTTGCCATGTTCCATCCTTCTTTTGTATGAAGAGCACCGGGGAAGAGTAGAGGCTGCAACTTAGCCGAATAACTCCTATTTCAAGCATCTCTTTTACAATCATTTCATTTCATCCTTCTACAGATATGAATGCTGATATGGCTGAGTATTTGCAGAAGGTTTGCCCAGAAGAATCGGTATACAATGATCATGCCGACGAGTAAGAGGTAGGTTACGCGGTTCGTCAAATATATCTGAAAATTCAGCAAGCAAAGGAAGTAGGTTTGGATCTTTAAATTCTATTAGCTCTCCCTTAGTTTGCTACTTAAGTTATACTAAAAAACTGCTGCATGCTTTATGCAAAACTTTTTCCACCTTTTCCATTTGTTGTGTGCAAATCGTCGTTACATCGCCCCCACGTTTCCCGTGTAGTATCATCTGTTTCCCTTTACTATAAAATCTCATAATTAGTTTTGCAAGGTTTCATAAAACATCACCTAATGTCGATAGCTATTTGATGCTAAGCATGGCCTCATAATCATCAAGAGGGAGGAGGAAGAAATATACAATTATCTCTTGGTCTTGCAGTAACAGTTTCACCTGTGGACATCTTTGGTCACACTTTAGGATTCTTCGGTCGGCGACCTTTATGTTGAACTTGCTGCTACCTTCGATGTGGAGTGCCATCCGAGCAGCAACCTTACTGTTTCGGAAGTTATTAGTGCTGCTTGTGTCAATGAGAACAATAATCGGTTGTTGTTTGAAAAGGCCTCCAACTTTCATCGTTTGCGGGTTTGAGTAGCCAGCTAGTGCGTGTACTGTAATGTTGGTCGGTTATGGCTCTTCTTCCGCATCTTCTTCTTTATGTTCAAGGCTCTCTTCTGAATGTTCAATGACCTCTTCTTCTACTAGGTCAATCATAAGAAGTCTCCCTTTACTACAACGATGCTCACGGCTCCACTACTTATCGTAGTGCCAACATAACCCCTTCGCAGATCGCTCTCGAAGCTCTTCTCTTGTCAACCTTTTTGGTGTAGGGACTCGGTTAATAGTAGGGGGGCCTGAGGGTTTCAGTATTGCTAGTCAGGGAGCGAGCCTAGTCCTCCAGGCTTCATGGTTCAATCGCTCCTCTTGAAGTCATACAAAAGAGATGGCTACCATAAGCGTGTACGGTTGTCGCGCTTTAACTTCTCCCTGGATCTCCAACTTTAAGCCCTCAATGGAGGTCCCTAATAGCTATTTTTGAGACCAATCATGAGTTTGATTAGATAACCTTTCAAACCTGGTTTGGTACTGCTAGTCATAGGTGCCCAACAAGCCAATCACATGAGTGATGGCATGTGTGACTTCAGACCGAATCTTTTTGCTTATTATATTTTGGCATTTATCACTTTATATTGACTATTGCATATATGCATGTATATATTGTGATGTCCTTGGATTTGTGCAATGAGAATTAGATTGTGATGAGATCACGATAATGAGACCGATTCACATTTAAACACAGATCCTAAATAATCCCAATCATAGGTTACTCGAGAGGGACATCGAGATAACTGGACAAACTGGTGTGCTATATACTTGTCCATCTGATAGATGCATATATGCATGTATATATTGTAATATCCTTGGATTTGTGCAATGGGAATCGGATCGTGATGAGATCATAATAATGAGACTGATTTACCTTTAAACACAAATCCTAAATAATCCCGGTCATAGGTTATTCGAGAGGGACATCGAGATAACCGGACAAACTGGTGTATTGTATACCTGTCCATATGATGGATGCAACTGGTCTCATGGCTGCTCGTATGTGGACACTAGGGATATATTACAGGTGCTCATTGGAGAATGAGTTCACCAATTGATCCACTTAGGGAATACAAGATGGTTGATGATGCCTTATTGTCAGACATCGATTTTGTAGTCCTAGTGGTGCATCTAGTCCTTAGACTTGAGACACCAAGGATGTCTTGTATGAGGGCTCCACTCTTTGATACTAAACTTATAGGTTTGGATGTCCCAAATCTAGTACAACTGGTCATTTGGAGTGGCAATCAACCTTACGAGAGCTATTGAGTGTCGATAGAGGATCATCCACTCTCGACATCATGAGAGGAATATTCCATGCTCAAACAAATCCCTAGCCAGGGTCATTCGGATTGAGAGGGAAAGAGTTCTCTGGGAGAATCCGATTAGAGCGAGACTCGAGTAGAAACCGCATGGGTCGGACAGCACCATGCCCGATATACGGTCTCTGGGATATTATATGGGTGAGGGACTATAGGTATATGATAATTGAGGACAGATAGGTACAATGGATTGGATTCCCCTGTATCGTCTGGGGACTACGACGTAGTGGCCTAATACGTTCGTAGTCGATGAGTCGAGTGAATTATTATAGAGATAATAATTCACTAAGTCAGAAGTGTTGGGAAATCTTAGGGGCGACATCACATGTGGAGCGGAAGAACAAGAAAATAAAATCCCCTATTCCCAAAGAGATGTTCGTCATCGTGCGAAGATTGGTGCGCAAAAAAATCTGTGAAACAAATTGCATATAGAATAGATTGTGTTACCTAGAGAGATCGATATCCCTATTTCCTTGCAAATCTCTAGGAGAGGGTGAAGGAGGTCAAGCGTCCTCCTCTATAGCAGTGGTCCACATAGTAGGGCTACGACGACACTCCTCTAAACTCTAGGCTTGCTCTGAGGTGGAGAGGGGGGGGGGGGGGAATAGGAGAGGCAAGCAAAGGCTAGGCTCTAGCCTATGAGGCTCTGAATCCCTCTTATTTATAGAGGCCTCTTGTCAAACCCTAATGGATCCTCCACTATTGGATCTACATCCAACTACCTAAGCCCGGGATTATGACCGGGATTATTTAGGATTTGTGTTTAAAGGTGAATCGGTCTCATTATCTTGATCTCATCACGATTCGATTCCTATTGCACAGATCCTAGGACATCATAATATATACATGCATATATGCAATAGACAATATAAAGTGATAAAAGCCAAAATATAATAAGCAAAAAGATTCGGTGTCAAGTCACACATGCCAGCACTCACATGATTGGCTTGTTGGGCACCTATGACTAGTAAGAAGAAGTTCTGATAGGTATGACTCATGGCCAACTCGATATTGGGCCTAGAGGGTCACACACATATGGTAGGCATTGCGATGAGTAGTGGTTCAGATATAAGATATCCGTCGGAGCCCATATCTTATTAGATATCCAATTAGCCCTTGAATTATTGGATTCTATGGATGAGATCTAATAAGAGCCCATAAGAGATTATTGGATAGAGATCCACTAATCTAAGAGGCTTAGGTAGTTGGATGTAGATCCAATAGGGGAGGATCCATTAGGGTTTGACAGGGGATCTCTATAAATAGGAGGGATTCAGTGGTTCATAGGCTAGAGCCTTTGCTTGCCTCTCCTATTCTCCTCCCCCTCTCCATCTCAGAGAAGGCTTGGAGTTTTGAGGAGCGTTGTCGTAGCCCTACTGTGTGGATCACTGCTAGAGAGGAAGACGCTTGACCTCCTTCACCATCTCCTAGAGATCTATAAGGAAATAGGGATATACGATCTCCCTAGGTAACACAATTTATCTTATACGTAGTTTTAAGTTTCATGAATTTGCGCACCAATTTTCGCACGATGACAAACATCTCTTTAGGAATAGGGGATTTTGTTTTCTTATTCTTTCGTTGCGCATGTGATGTCGCTCCCAAGATTTCCCAATAGTAGTATCAGAGCCAGGTTGTTCATGCGATAGTGGTTTAATTGATTATTATTATTTATTATTATCTAGTAGTCCTACATGATGATGATTTATACATGTGATGTATGATGTGTAGATGGATGATCATGGACCATGTGATGTGTGTACTTGTGATTATTATTATTTGGGCCTACGAGCCTCCATTATATTTCTCGTTTATTGTCGGGCCTGCGTGCCTATGATTAAGTTGTAATCATACGAGGAGGCGCAGTATGAGCAAGGATGCGATAGCGGGACCCACGAGACAGATGATCGTGATGCATGGAGATGCATCGAGATGTCGACGGAACCGACGAGGATGAGATAAATGATAACAGGCATGGAGATGCACCGTTACACACTAGATCTTGATGTGAGTGATTAGGCCTACTGGCTTGGGCCTGATCACATTAGGCCGTAGTCCAAATTATAGAAACCTCTCTCTCGATAATATTAAGTCCGTAAACGTGAGGCAATTAGATTGACCCACGTGGCCTTCCATCGTTATAGGTAGGAACCGATTCCCGGTGTAGGTTGAGTTGGTCGAGTTCCTCAAGGCTCACTTATATCATGATTCGCTATCTTATCTATGACATAGAGATGTCACCGGTGACCTGGGGACATGGTATGCTTGGTCGAGTCCCTCGAGGGTATATCATCAAATCAGACTCATCTTGTAAAAAAGGTGTTGACTTAACCGAACATCATGGTTGGTCGAGTCCCTCGAGACCATGGTGATTCGGAGGCCGAATAGGATGGGAATCATAAGGAGTTGTGATCGGCAAGAGTTGTCTACCTTTTGGGCTTAGTGTGATTGGTCGAGTCCCTCGAGGTTACACTAAGACGCTGTTAGAAGTCTGCCAAAGACTTTCGCTTCACGTGCTGAGGGTGTCGCATGACTCACTAGTAAAATAGTGGGAGAATATTAAGATAGAAGTCCATATCTTGATTGTTTATTTGTTGTAAAATCTGCATGTTATTCATTTCTGCTTCATCTTTATTTTCAGAAAATGTCGCTTTCAAATCTCTTACGTGGCATACTTGATGTCAACCACCTTACTGGTCCAAATTATACGGATTGGCTCTACAACTTGAGAATTGTTCTCATGGCGGAGAAAATTGTATACGTCCTTGATACAGTGATACCTACGCCCGAGGAAGGGGCAAGCGAGGATGAGATTACTCGCTACATGAAGTACATTGATGACTCTACTCTTGCTCAGTGCTACATGTTGGGCTCTATGACTCCTGAGTTATAGAGGTAACATGAAAAGATGGATGCCAAATCCATTCTCCTATTTGAGGAACAGGGAAGGACTCAGCGATATGAGATATCCAAGAGCCTCTTCCGCACTATGATGACTGAGGGGATACCGGTTCAAAACCATGTCCTAAAAATGATTGAGTGGATAGAGAAAGTCACAGGTCTAGGAATGGTCCTAGAGGATAACTTGTGTGTGGACATTATGCTTCAGTCCCTACTAGATTCCTTTTCACAATTCATAATGAATTTTAATATAAACAAGCTCGAGATGACTCTCCCATAGCTCCTCAATATGTTGAGGGAGGCAGAGTACTATCAAGAAAGAGAAGCCAGTTCTCTACATTGGTGAGACCAGAAAGAAAAGAAAAGCAGAAAAGTCCCTTAAGAAGAGCAAGGGCAAGGGCAGACTAGGTAAAGCAAAGGTTGCTAAGAAAGACCTAGCAAAGGACAAAGGCCAGTGCTTCCATTGTGGGGTACTGGAAGAGGAACTACAAAGAGTACCTTGTAGAGAGGGCAAAACAGAAGCTTGGAGAAGCTTCAGGTACATTCATGATCAGTCTCCATTTGTTAGACTCATAATAAAATATGGGTATTGGATACCAGTAGTGCTTATTATATATATAATTCGTTGCAGGTTCTGGCAAGGCCTAGGAGACTAGAGAGAGGCCTAGATGGATCTCAAGATAGGCAATGGAGCAAAAGTTGTTGTAGTAGCTGTTAGCGAGGTCACCCCTACATTTGCCTGGTGGAGCTTTTATTACATTAGATGCATGTTATTTTTTTCCTTCAATTATCAAAAATATTATCTCCATTTCATGTTTGATAGTTAGTGGATATAAATTAATTTTTGAGAATAATGGTTATTCGATATTATTAGATGATGAGATTATCACGAAAGGAACATTGTATAATTGTTTATTTATGCTAAACACTACTCCACATATTATGAATGTAAGTGTGCCTAAGAGGAAATGAGATGAGGTGAACAATGCTTACCCGTGGCATTGTAGGTTAGGTCACATCCATGAGGGAAGGATTCAAAAGTTATTAAATGATGGATATCTAGATTCATTCGACTATGAGTCATATGCAACTTGCGGGCCTTACCTTTGTGGAAAACTGACCAACTCTCCATTTAGTGGAACTGGAGAGAAAGCCACTAAGTTACTAGAACTCACACATAGTGATGTATGTGGACCCATGTCAACTCGTGTCATTGGTGGTTACTCCTACTTCATTATCTTTACTGATGATTTCTCAAGGTATGGATATGTGTATTTAATGAAGTATAAGTTCAAGGCCTTTGAGAAATTCAAAGAGTATAAGAATGAAGTGGAGAACCAGACTGGAAAGAGTATCAAGACTCTTCGATCAGATCGAGGAGGCGAGTATTTAAGTATAGAGTTTACTCAGTTCCTTAAGGACCATGGGTTATTATCCCAATGGACACTTCCTTATACACCTCAGCTCAATGGTGTGTCTGAAAGGAGAAATCGTACACTGTTAGATATGGTACGATCTATGATGAGTTTCACTAACCTACCCATCTCTCTGGGGATATGCCCTAGAGACCGCAGCTTATCTTTTGATCAGAGTTCCAACTAAGTCGGTAGTGTCTACACCATATGAGATATGGAAAGGGAAGAAGTCTGATCTTAAAGTTGTTAAAATTTGGGGCTGCCCTGCCCACGTTAAAAGACACAACCCCGATAAGTTTGGAATTGAAGATAGAGCGATGCAAGTTCGTGAGATACCCCAAGGAAACTTGTGAGTATTATTTCTATCATCTCGAGGACCAAAAGGTCTTTGTAGCCAAGAGAGCAGTGTTCCTTGAGAAGGAACACATTCTTGGCGGAGACAGTAGGAGCATGATAGAGTTGAGTGAGGTTGGAGAACCTAACTCAAGCATAACTCTACAGCCTGAGTCTATTCAAGTACCTAATACACAAGTTCCAACTTTGCGTAGGTCCGGCAGAGTATCCCATCCTCCTGAGAGATATGTGAGACATATTAGAGGAGAGGATGTTGAGGATATTGATCCTCAAACTTACGAGGAGGCTATTATGAGTATAGACTCCAGGAAGTGGCAAGAAGCCATGAATTCTAAGATAGATTCTATGTACTCCAACAAGGTTTGGAATCTATTTGATGCGCCTGAAGGTATTGTATCCATCGGTTGCAAGTAGATCTTTAAGAAAAAGATCGGAGTAGATGGAAATGTAGAGACCTATAAAATAAGGCTAGTGGCTAAGGGGTATCATCAAAGGCAAGGTGTTGACTATGATGAAACCTTCTCACCCGTAGCAATGCTAAAATACATCTGAATTCTATTGGCTATTATAGAACACTATGATTATAAGATCTAGCAGATGGATGTGAAAACCACATTCCTCAATGGGAACCTTGAGAAGGAGGTGTATATGATACAACCCGAGGGATTCGTATCCAAGGACTACCCAAATAAGGTGTGCAGGTTGCTTAGATCCATTTATAGACTAAAGCAAGCTTCTTGAAGTTGGAACATAAGATTTGATGTGGCAATCAAATCTTATGACTTCATTAAGAACGAAGATGAGCTTTGTGTGTATAGGAAGATAAGTAGGAGCACTATCACCTTTTTGGTGTTATGTGTGGATAACATCCTGATCATTGGGAATGATATAGGAATGCTATCCATAGTAAAGGCTTGGATATCTAGACACTTCTCCATGAAGGACTTAGGGGAAGCATCCTATATCTTGGGGATTCGGATCTATAGAGATAGATCCAAGGGGATGCTTGGCTTGTCCCAATCCAAGTACATAGAAACCATTGTCAAATGGTTTAACATAAAAAATTCCAAGACAGGTCTTATACTGATGAGACATGGGATATCACTTTCTAGGAGTATGTCCCCAAAGACTCCTGAAGAAAGGGCGAACATGGATATGATACCTTATGCCTCAGCGATAGGGTCTATCATGTATGTCATGCTATATACTAAGCCTAATATAGTGCATGCTCTGAGTGTTACAATCAGGTATCAGGTGGATCTAGTCTTGGAGTACTAGAAAGCAGTAAAGTGTATCCTTAAGTACTTGAGAAGGACTAAGGATCTTTTACTAGTATATGGAGGTTGTAGCCTCAAAGTTGAATGTTATATTGACTAAAATTTTCTGTCTGATGTCGATGATAGTAAGTCGAATTCGGCATATGTGTACACATTGAATGGAGGAGTAGTGTGCTGGAAGAGTTCAAAGCAAGATACTACTGCTGACTCGACTATAGAGGCAGAGTACATTGCTATAGCAGATGTAGCAAAGGAGGGAGTCTGGATGAAGAAGTTCATCATAGATCTAGGAGTCAGGCCAACTAGCGAGGAGCTGATTCCTTATATTGCGACAACTATAGGGTGATTACTTAAATAAGGGAACCCTGGTTCATCAAAAGTGTTTTGAGGAGGTTCCAGCTTATTAAGAGATCATGACCCGAGGAGATGTAGTAGTGGAAAGAGTTCTATCCGAAGATAACATTGCAGATCCACTGACAAAGTCATTGTCTCAGATTATCTTTGAGGATCATAGGGGTCTGATGGGGATCAGATACATCAGTGATTGGCTTTAGGTCAAGTGGGAGATTGCTAATTATAGGTGCCCAGCAAGCCAATCACATGAGTGATGGCACGTGTGACTTGACATAGAATCTTTTTGCTTATTATATTTTGGCATTTATCACTTTATATTGACTACTGCATATATGCATGCATATATTGTGATGTTCTTATATCTGTGCAATGAGAATCGGATCGTGATGATATCACGATAATGAGACCAATTCACCTTTAAACACAGATCCTAAATAATCCCGGTCATAGGTTACTCAAGAGGGACATCAAGATAACCGGATAGACTGATGTTCTGTATACCCATCCATATGATGGATGAAGTTGGTCTCATAGCTGCTCGTGTGGGGACACTAGTGTCACGCCCCCCCCCCCCCCCGAATTTAATCCACTCAAGAGTTGAAATCCTGTCTAAAATTAATAATATTATAATTCATCATCAAAAATCAATCTAGGATCCAATCTAACATTTGAGGATACCAAGAACCATTCAAATCAATATTCATAATTCATAAACCTGTACGTTTCATGAATCATACTCCACATCACTCAAAGATTCATAAAATCCGCAGCTCAACTAAACATCAACCACAACACAAATCCATAATCGTAGAAATATATACAATCACAAAAAAATAATTATTTACCATGAGTTCTTATCCTTATACAACTTAAACTTATCATTCCATAAATATGAGCGGTCCATTAAACTTTTACAACACATAAGTATCAACATATCCTTAACATTACATCAGAAGTAAAGTATACTATAGAAGAAAAACCTATCAATCAAAAAAGATTAGTCCAAAATCTTCTAGCCTTTCACTGCTTCAACCCAATTCTAGCTTTTCAGTGCCTGACAAGCTACCCTAAAAAATTTATATAACAACGGGGTGAGCATAAAGAGCTCAGCAAGGGACTAACATATCCATGGCGGCAGGAGAAATTCAAGCAGGCTTAGTTTCAAGACAACAAAAGCAGAAATATAAGTGTTCATTTGAAATCATCTCATTTGGTATAAAAATCACAAAGGGTTTCCTCATTCAAAAACAGGCGTTAGACATAACAATACGAGAAAGGAAATTGGAGCATTTCATTGGCAAAATAAGCATTTAGGCATGTATCAAATGGCACCTGAAGAATTTAAGTGTATATCAAAGCGTAAGAGTGTTTGAGAGCATAACAATGACATATGAAACACTGCAAAGTATAACAAGTGAACCGAATAGTAAATACAAGCTTGTATGTCATTTTTGATGTAGCATGCATTCCATTTTTATCCAAAGCATAAATATAAACTCATAAGCAAAGCTTTGGATATCATATCAAAAACATAGAGGGCGTTGTGGGACCACATACATAATGTGATTCATCCATTTCTGGATGACCACCAAGCATAAGTCTCCCACGTCTGGGAGCTCCATGCACCCACATCTGAGTGACGTCAATGGGGCCGGCAGAGCATCACGGGCTCTATGCATAACTCCCTTTATCATTTTTAGCAAAGGTTCATAATATCCCACAAGATACCAGAGTACAAAAGGGTAGCATGAACAATGACATTGGCACATATCGGAAGCACATGCGGAAACAACGGAAATATGCGTGTGCCTTTATCAAACAAGGAAAAGCAAACAAACCATTACATAATAAATTTAAGACACAACAATTTCTGGATGAATAATACAAGAATTTTCAAAGGACTGTAGAAGAATTTAATAGAAATCAAACTTCCAATAGAATGAGACTTGAATAGGCAAAATTCAACAAAGTTTTCAATTCTGGCAGAATTCGAATGGTACATTTCCTGATTTGTTTGAGTAACCAAGCATGCTCAAATTCACTAAAAATAGGTGTCATGGGAAAGCTGTATCAATCTATTTTCTAAAACAGGAAGTTACAACAAATAGAGTAAAGGAAGGTCAGAATTGATCATCTCTGTTTTTACAGAATTGATAGAATCAATTTAAATAGATGTTTCAGAAGACATACGTACTTCAAAATTTCCAAATTAGGTGTTACAAGAAAGATATGCGAATCTAGTTCCCAAAGAATCATGTGTTTCATAATTCAGAATTTTCACTAGAGAGTTATGAGCAATTTAGTAACAGAAGGTCAGAATTGATCATCTCTATTTTGCAGAATAGATAGAATCAATTTAAACAGATGTTTCAGAAGGCAAACATACTTTAAAATTTCTATGTTGGTGTCAAAAGAAAGATACACAAATCTAGTTTCCAAAGAACTAAGTTTTACATAATTCAGAATTTTTACTAGAGAATTATGAGTAATTTAGTAACAGATGGTCCGAAATTATAGTCCCTATTTTGTAGAATCTGTAGGGTTAATTTCAATAGAAGTCATATTAGGCATTTCGACTCCAAATCATTCAAGCCTAGTACCAAAATAAAGGTCTTCGAGTCTACTTTCAAATGGAATAGTTTTGCCTCAATCAGAGTTTAGTACAAAAAGTTCGGACCGAAAAAATGCATGGAGGTCAGATTACCGAAAAATTATAAATTCATGGCTTTGTATCAAAACGAAAGAAATGTTTTGTTCTCAGCTGAAATCTTTCAAATTTTGTAGAATGGAAAAGAAAACAGAGATTAGAATTCTATTGGATGGGGTTAGAACACTTGCCTTAAAAAGTTTTGATTTCCAAATGTGGGGGAATTGATGCAAAGCCTTAAGCCAAGATAAAACTTCTTCTTCAATTCTTTCTCCTTCTCTTCTCCTTCAATTCCTTCTCCTCTTCTCAAGTTACGTTAGCTGCAAAGTTTCCCTTAGTTGTGCCTTAAATTACTTAGGTTTGGCTCATGCTAAAATAGTGAGGTGGCAAACATGCATGGAGGTTTAGGTGTCAACTTTAGAATAAGTGCAAGTGGCTCATCCTTGCTAATGCCACAAGTCCTCCATATAATTTAATATTGATATAATAAACTGAACTATTAAAGTACTATATAAGCATTTTTTTTATTTTTTATTTTTTATGAGGGATGTTACACTCTCCCCTCCTTAAAAGAAAATTTAGTCCTCTAAATTTGTCATACCTCTTTCGGGAAAAGATGAGAATAAGCTTTCTTCATTTCTTCCTCTAGCTCCCAAGTCACTTCATTTACAGGATGATGCTTCCAAATTACTTTAACTAGAGTGACGATTCTATTTCTTAAGATCTTCCCCTTTTTATCAATAATCTAAATGGGCTCTTCCTTGTAAAATAAGTCTTTCTCAATCGAAATCGGCTCATACTCAATGACATGAGAGGGATCAGGTATATACTTTCTGAGCATTGACACATGAAATATATCATGGAAATGACACATCAATGGTGGCAAGGCAATCTTGTAAGCGACAGAGCCAATTCTTTCAAGGATCTCAAAAGGTCCAATGAACCTTGGGTTTAACTTTCCTTTCTTTCGAAATCTTACAACACCTTTAGAAGGGGAGACCTTTAAGAATACAAAATCCCCTACTTGGAACTCGATATCTCGTCTTCTATTGTCTGCATAGCTCTTTTGCCGACTTTGAGCAACCTTTAGCCTTTTTATGATAACATGAATCTTTTCAGTAGTCTCTTGTATTTTATCTGGTGCTAACAATTTTCTATCACCAACTTCCTCCCAACATATAGGCATTCTGCACTTTCGCCCATACAATGCTTCATAAGGAGCCATTTGAATGCTCGAATGGTAACTATTATTGTAAGTGAACTCAATAAGAGAAATATCTTTATCCCATTCACCTATCCAATCCATAACATAGACTCTAAGCAAATCCTCAAGTACTTGAATTATTCTTTCAGATTGACCATCAGTTTGAGGGTGATAGGCAGTGCTAAACTTTACTTCGGTGCCCATAGAATCTTATAATCTCCTCCACAATCTAGAAAGAAATCTGGAGTCTCTGTCCGAGATGATCTCCTTCGGGACACCATGAAGTCTTACTATTTCATCAACATACAAATCTGCAAGCCTATCAAGAGAATAAGTCATATTGATTGGTAAGAAATGTGTAGATTTGGTTAACCTATCAACAATGACCCAAATAGCATCATGCTTTCTAGAGGTTCTGGGTAGTCCTGAAACAAAATCCATAGTAATGCATTCCCATTTCCATTCAGGAATATCTAAGGGCTGTAACAAACCTCCAAGTCTCTGGTGTTCTGCTTTGATTTGCTGACATGTCAAACACCTTGAAACATATATTGCAATCTCCTTCTTCATGCCTTTCCACTAATAATGACTTTGGAGATCTCTATACATTTTCGTGCTACCAGGATGCATGGTGTACTTTGAATTGTGACCTTCGTTTAAAATTTGGTTCTTGATATCTAGGTTATTTGGAACACATATTCTATCCCCAAATCTCAATAGGCCATTATCTGAAATTTGAAAATTCAACTTCAGTCCCTTTTCAACTTCATTCCTCAAGTATATTAAATGTGGATCTCGTAGTTGTCCTTCTTTAATTTATTGAATGAGATCAGTTTGCACCTGGATAGAGGCCATCAACATTATTGAGTCTTGCTCTTTTCTCATTACATTTGAATCATAATTTCTTTCTACTAGCTTCCATTGTTTCACAACCAGACTAGCCATAAAACTTGTAGATTTTCTACTAAGTGTATTAGCTACAACATTGGCTTTACCTGGGTGATAACGGATGGTACAATCATAATCATTTAGAAGTTCTATCCATATTCGCTGCCTCATATTTAACTCCTTCTGTGTAAAAATGTATTTTAAACTCTTGTGATCAGAAAAGATATCAAATGTCTGTCCATACAAGTAATGTCTCCAAATCTTTAGAGCAAAGATGATTCCTGCCAATTCCAAATCATGAGTCGGATAATTCAATTCATAATTCTTTAGCTGTCTTGAAGCATAAGCAATTACTTTCCCTTCTTGCATCAAAACACATCCAAGACCCTTTCTTGAAGCATCAGTATAAACTACAAATCCTTCATTACCACTCGGAATAGTGAGAATAGGGGCACTAGTCAATCTTCTTTTTAACTCTTGGAAACTTTGCTCACAATCACTACTCTATTCAAATTTCACATTCTTTTGAGTCAATTTGGTGAGGGGATGAGCAATTTGAGAAAATCCCTCTACAAATCTCCTGTAATAACCTGCCATGCCAAAGAAACTTCTAATTTCTATTACATTTGTTGGCACTTCCCAATTAACTACTGCTTCCATATTCTTTGGATCAACAGATATGCCCTTTCCTGAAATCACGTGGCCTAAGAAAGTAATTTCCTTCAAACAAAATTCACATTTGCTGAACTTTGCATACAGCTTCTTTTCTCTTAGTATAGATAATACATCTCTCAAGTGTTTATCATGCTCTTGATTACTCCTTGAATATACTAATATGTCATCAATGAATACAATTACACAATTATCTAAAAGTGGCTGAAATATTCTATTCATTAGTTCCATAAAAGCTGCAGGAGCATTAGTCAAGCCAAAAGGCATTACTAAAAATTCGTAGTGACCATATCGAGTTCTAAAGGCTGTTTTTGGAATATCCTCCTTCTTGACCTTTAACTGATAGTAGCCTGATCTTAGATCAATCTTGGAGAATACTTGTGCACCCTATAATTGATCAAACAAGTCATCAATCCTGGGTAGGGGATACTTGTTTTTGATGGTCACCTGATTCTATTATCTATAATTAATACAAAGTCTCAACGTCCCATCCTTCTTCTTAACTAATAGCACGGGAGCACCCCATGGTGAGACGCTGGGTCGAATAAAACCCTTATCTAACAACTCTTGTATTTGCTTCTTCAATTCCTCGAGCTCGAGTGGTGCCATTCTATAGGGAGGCTTAGATATTGGGGCTGTCCCAATGACTAAATCAATAACAAATTCACCTTCTCTATCTGGAGGTAGTCCAAGCAAATCCTCTGGGAATACATCAGGGAACTCTTTAGCCACAGAAATTTCATTTAGGTGAGTTTCTTATTCTGAATATTCCTTTACATATATAACATAACAAAAACATCCCTTCTACATAAGGCGTTTAGTTTGAAGTGCCGATATTAAGCAAAGAGGCAAATCATGCCTAATACCCTCAAAGTAGAAGATAAGCTGATTTGGTATGCAGAAAGTAATTATTTTTGTATAGCAATCAATACTAGCATGATAGGAAGATAACCAATCCATACCCAGTATAATATCAAAACCTTGGATTTCTAGGAGTATCAAATTGGCAAGGAGTTCATGTTCTCCGATAGAAATCAAACAAGATGGATAAACCAGATTTGTAGTCAAAGAATCCCCAACAGTAGTAGTTACATGTAGCAAATAATCCAGTGGTTTAGGTTGAATGCCCAATTGACAAGCAAACTATTGTGAAACAAAAGATAAGTTGGAACCAGGATCAAACAAAACTTTTGCATTTCTATTAGAAACATGTAGAATACCTTCAACCACTGATTTAGAGGCTCTGGAATCTTGTTCTGTGATAGCATATACTCTAGCATGGGTCGTTGGCTTAGGGGTTAGTGGCTCTTTCTTCTTGTTTAGTGGGCGGTCTCTGACTTTATGATCTAACTTTCCACAGGCAAAATAGGCTCCAGTCACCCGAAAACACTCACTTGTTTCATGATTATGTCCATATTTTGTACACGATAGAGTACTTTACGATAGAGTTCCTTTCTCAAATCTAGGTACCTTTACCCTCTTATTACTTCTTTCTGCTTCATTTCCTCTCTTACTTTTACCAACAAACTTATCCTTGTTGTTCTTGTCCCTGATTTCTTGGATCTCCTCCAAGTCTTTTTCAAGTATGAAAGCTCTTTCTACTCCACATCACTCAAAGATTCATAAAATCCGCAGCTCAACTAAACATCAACCACAACACAAATCCATAATCGTAGAAATATATACAATCACAAAAAAATAATTATTTACCATGAGTTCTTATCCTTATACAACTTAAACTTATCATTCCATAAATATGAGCGGTCCATTAAACTTTTACAACACATAAGTATCAACATATCCTTAACATTACATCAGAAGTAAAGTATACTATACAATAAAAACCTATCAACCAACAAAGATTAGTCCAAAATCTTCTAGTCTTTCACTACTTCAACCCAATTCTAGCTTTTCAGTGCGTGACAAGCTACCCTGAAAAATTTATATAACAACAGGGTGAGCATAAAGAGCTCAGTAAGCGACTAACATATCCATGGCGGCAGGAGAAATTCAAGTAAGCTTAGTATCAAGACAACAAAAGCAGAAATACAAGTGTTCATTTGAAATCATCTCATTTGGTATAAAAATCACAAAAGGTTTCCTCATTCGAAAACAGGCGTTAGACATAACAATACGAGAAAGGAAATTAGAGCATTTCATTGGCAAAATAAGCATTTAGGCATGTATCAAATGGCACCTGAAGCATTTAAGTGTATATCAAAGGTGTAAGAGTGTTTGAGAGCATAACAATGACATACGAAACCCTCCAAAGTATAACAAGTGAACCGAATAGTAAATACAGGCTTGTATGTCATTTTTGATGTAGCATGCATTCCATTGTTATTCAAAGCATAAATATAAACTCATAAGCAAAGCTTTGGATATCATATCAAAAACATAGAGGGCGCTGTGGGACCACATACATAATATGATTCATCCATTTCAGGATGACCACCAAGCATAAGTCTCCCACGTCTAGGAGCTCCATCCACCCACGTCTGAGTAAAGTCAATGGGGCCGACAGAGCATCGTGAGCTCTATGCATAACTCCCTTTACCATTTCTGGCAAAGGTTCACAATATCCCACAAGACACCAGAGTACAAAAGGGTAGCATGAACAATGACATTGGCACATATCGGAAGCACATGCGGAAACAACGGAAATATGCGTGTGCCTTTATCAAACAAGGAAATGCAAACAAAACATTACATAATAAATTTCAAATATACAACAATTTCAAGATGAATAATACAAGAATTTTCAAAGGACTGCAGAAGAATTTAATAGAAATCAAACTTCCAATAGAATGAGACTTGAATAGGCAAAATTCAACAAAGTTTTCAATTCTGGCAGAATTCGAATGGTACATTTTCTAATTTGTTTGAGTGACTAAGCATGCTCAAATTCACTAAAAATAGGTGTCAAGGGAAAGCTGTATCAATCTATTTTCCAAAATAGGAAGTTACAACAAATAGAGTAAAGGAAGGTCAGAATTGATTATCTCTGTTTTTACAGAATTGATAGAATCAATTTAAATAGATGGTTTTAGAAGATAAACATGCTTCAAAATTTCCAAATTAGGTGTCAAAAGAACGATATGCGAATCTAGTTCCCAATGAATAAGTTTTTCATAATTCAGAATTTTCACTAAAGAGTTATGAGCAATTTAGTAATAGAAGGTCAGAATTGATCATCTCTGTTTTGCAGAATAGATATAATCAATTTAAACAGATATTTCAGAAGGCAAACATACTTTAAAATTTCCAAATTGGTGTCAGAAGAAATATATAAATCTAGTTTCCAAAGAATTAAGTTTTACATAATTCAGAATTTTTACCAGAGAATTATGAGTAATTTAGTAATAGAAGGTCCGAAATTATAGTCCCTATTTTGTAGAATCTGTAGGGTTAATTGCAATAGAAGTTATATTAGGTATTTCAACTTCAAATCATTCAATCCAGGTATCAAAAGAAAGGTCTTCGAGTCTACTTTCAAATGGAATAGGTTTGCCTAAATCAGAGTTTAATACAAAATGTTAGGATCGAAACAATGCATGGAGATCAGATTACCGAAAAATTACAGATTCATGGCTTTGTATCAAAACGAAAGATATATTTGGTTCTCAGCTGAAATCTTTCAAATTTTATAGAATGGAAAAGAAAATAGAGATTAGGATTCTGTTGGATGGGGTTAGAATACTTGCCTTAAAAATTTTTGATTTCCAAATGTGGGGGAATTGATGCAAATCCTTAAGCCAAGAGAAAACTTCTTCTTCTTCAATTCTTTCTCCTTCTCTTCTCCTTCAATTCCTTCTCCTCTTCTCAAGTTACGTTGGCTGCAAAGTTTTCCTTAGTTGTGCCTTAAATTACTTAGGTTTGGCTCATGCTAAAATAGTGAGGTGGCAAGCATGCATGGAGGTTTAGGTGTCAACTTTAGAATAAGTGCAAGTGGCTCATCCTTGCTAATGCCACAAGTCCTCCATATAAGCATTTTTTTTAATGAGGGATGTTACAACTAGGGATATAGTATAGGTGCTCATTGGAGAATGAGTTCACTGGTTGATCCGCTTACGGAATACTGGATGATTGATGATGCCTTATTGTTAGACAGTGATTCCATAGTCCTAGTGGTGTATCTGGTCCGTAGACTTGAGATACCAAGGATGTCCTGTATAAGTGCTCCACTCTTCGATATCAGACTTATAGGTTTGGATGACCCATATCTAGTATAGTTGGTCATTGGGTGTGGTAGTCGACCTTACAAGAGCTATTGAGTGTCGATAGAGGATCATCTACTCTCGGGGTCATAAGAGGAATATTCCATGTGTTCTTGCTCAGACAAATCCTTAGCCAGGGTCATTCGGATTGAGAGAGAAATAGTTCTCTGGGAGAATCCGATTAGAGTGAGACTCTAGTAGAAACCGTATGGGTTTGATAGCACCATGGCCGATATACGGTCTTTGGGATATTAGATGAATGAGGGACTATAGGTACATGGTAACTAAGGATAGACAAGTCCAATGGATTGGATTCTCCTGTATTGTTTGGGGACTACGGCGTAGTGGCCTAGTACGTCCGTAGTCGATGAGTCGAGTGAATTATTAGAGAGATAATAATTCACTGAGTCAGAAAGAGTTTTGACAGGTATGACTCACGGCCAGCTCCATATTGGGTCTAGAGGGTCACACACATATGGTAGGCATTGCGATGAGTAGAGATTCGAATATGAGATATCCACCGGAGCCCCTATCTTATTGGATATCCAATAAGCCCTTGAATTATTGGATCCTATGGATGAGATCCAATAAGAGCCCATAAGAGATTATTGGATAGAGATCCACTAATCTAAGAGGCTTAGGTAGTTGGATATAGATCCAATATGGGAGGATCCATTAGGGTTTGACAGGGGACCTCTATAAATAGGAAGGATTTAGTGGTTCATAGGCTAGAGCCTTTGCTTGCCTCTCCTATTCTCCTCCCCCTCTCCACCTCAAAGAAGGCTTGGAGTTTTGAGGAGCATCATCTTAGCTCTACTGTGTGGATCACCACTAGAGAGGAGGACGCTCAACCTCCTTCACCCTCTCCTAGAGATCTGTAAGGAAATAGGGACATATGATCTCCCTACGTAACACAATTTATCTTATATGCAGTTTTAAGTTTTGTGATTTTGCGCACTAATCTTCGCACGACGATAAACATCTCTTTGGGAATAAGGGATTTTGTTTTTATTGTTCTTCTACTGCGCATGTGATGTCGCCTCCAAGATTTCCCAATAGGTACTCTTGAATGGTGGAGGTTTGTCGGATCTTTGCTAGTTGTCCGTCAATGTTCTCGTAATTGGTTAGTCCAAAGTGGATCAGCAGTCCTTCTTTGAATTTTCACCATGCGAGGACTCCATGAGTGTGTTCAAACTAGTCAAACTATTATATGGCATCTCCTTCAAGATGTATAACTGTAATTTCCGCCATAGATGCGTCCGTAATTTTGTGGTACCGATAATATCGCTCCGCACGCGAGATCCAACCAAGCGGGTCTCCTTCTTCCCATCTAGGGAAGTCCACTCTCATGCATTGATTGTTGGGATTGGTCATAGAGCCTCCCCTCTCTTGGAAGTCATCTCTTCGAGCTTGGTGCGATTGGTTAGAGCTCTCTTCTTGATGTGATTTCTTCGGGCTTGGTTGTAACATCCCTCATAAAAAATAAAAAATAAAAAAATGCTTATATAGTACTTTAATAGTTCAGTTTATTATATCAATATTAAATTATATGGAGGACTTGTGGCATTAGCAAGGATGAGCCACTTGCACTTATTCTAAAGTTGACACCTAAACCTCCATGCATGTTTGCCACCTCACTATTTTAGCATGAGCCAAACCTAAGTAATTTAAGGCACAACTAAGGGAAACTTTGCAGCTAACGTAACTTGAGAAGAGGAGAAGGAATTGAAGGAGTAGAGAAGGAGAAAGAATTGAAGAAGAAGTTTTATCTTAGCTTAAGGCTTTGCATTCAATTCCCCCACATTTGGAAATCAAAACTTTTTAAGGCAAGTGTTCTAACCCAATCCAATAGAATCCTAATCTCTGTTTTCTTTTCAATTCTACAAAATTTTGAAAGATTTCAGCTGAGAACCAAACATTTCTTTCGTTTTGATACAAAGCCATGAATCTGTAATTTTTCGGTAATCTGACCTCCATGCATTGTTTTGGTCCTAACATTTTGTACTAAACTCTGATTTAGGCAAAACCTATTCCGTTTGAAAGTAGACTCAAAGACCTTTATTTTGATACCTAGATTGAATGATTTGGAGTCGAAATGCATAATATGACTTCTATTGCAATTAACCCTACAGATTCTATAAAATATGGACTGCAATTTCGGACCTTCTGTTACTAAATTGCTCATAACCTCTAGTGAAAATTCTGCATTATGCAAAACTTAATTCATTGCGAAATAGATTCGCATATCTTTCTTTTGACACCTAGTCTGGAAATTTTGAAGTACGTTTGCCTTCTGAAACATCTGTTTAAATTGATATTATCTATTCTGCCAAAACAGAGATGATCAACTCTGACCTTCTGTTACTAAATTGCTCATAACTCTCTTGTGAAAATTCTAAATTATGAAAAACTTAATTCTTTGGGAACTAGATTCGTATATCTTTCTTTTGACACCTATTTTTAGTGAATTGGAGCATGCTTGGTCACTCAAACAAATCAGGAAATGTATCATTCGAATTCTGCCAGAATTGAAAACTTTGTTGAATTTTTGCCTATTCGAGTCTCATTCTGTTGGAAGTTTGATTTCTATTAAATTCTTTTGCAGTCTTTTGAAAATTCTTGTATTATTCATTCTGAAATTGTTGTATGTCTAAAATTTATTATGTAATGTTTTGTTGGCATTTCCTTGTTTGATAAAGGCACACGCATATTTCCGTTGTTTCCGCATGTGCTTTCGATATATGCCAATGTCATTGTTCATGCTACCCTTTTGTACTCTGGTGTCTTGTGGGATATTGTGAACCTTTGCCAGAAATGGTAAATGGAGTTATGCATAGAGCCCGCGATGCTCTGCCGGCCCCATTGACTTCACTCAGACGTGGGTGGATGGAGCTCCCAGACGTGGGAGACTTTTGCTTGGTGGTCATTCTAAAATGGATGAATCACATTATGTATGTGGTCGCACAGCGCCCTCTATGTTTTTGATATGATATCCAAGCTTTGCTAATGAGTTTATATTTATGCTTTGGATAAAAATGGAATGCATGCTACCTCAAAAATGACTTACAAGCTTGTATTTACTATTCGGTTCACATGTTATACTTTGGAGTGTTTCGTATATCATTGTTATGCTCTCAAATACTCTTACACCTTTGATATACACTGAAATGCTTCAGGTGCCATTTGATACGTGCCTAAATGCTTATTTTGC
The DNA here is from genome assembly GCA_004837865.1 of Musa balbisiana. Taxonomy (NCBI): domain Eukaryota; kingdom Viridiplantae; phylum Streptophyta; class Magnoliopsida; order Zingiberales; family Musaceae; genus Musa; species Musa balbisiana. The sequence goes on from CM017191.1 coordinate 20,492,095, forward strand.
CAATGAAATGCTCCAATTTCCTTTCTCGTATTGTTATGTCTAACGCTTGTTTTCAAATGAGGAAACCCTTTGTGATTTTTATACCAAATAAGATGATTTCAAATGAACACTTGTATTTCTGCTTTGTTATCTTGATACTAAGCCTGCTTGAATTTCTCCTACCGCCATGGATATGTTAGTCGCTTGCTGAGCTCTTTATGCTCACCCTGTTGTTATATAAATTTTTCAGGGTAGCTTGTCATGCACTGAAAAGCTAGAATTGGGTTGAAGCAGTGAAAGGCTAGAAGATTTTGGACTAATCTTTGTTGGTTGATAGGTTTTTGTTGTATAGCATACTTTACTTCTGATGTAATGTTAAGGATATGTTGATACTTATGTGATGTAAAAGTTTAATGGACCACTCATGTTTATGGAATGATAAGCTTACACTGTATAAGTATATGAACTCATGGTGAATAATATTTTTGTGATGGTATATATTTCTACGAATTTGGATTTGTGTTGTGATTGATGTTTAGTTGAGTTGCCTTTGGATTTTATGAATCTCTAAGTGAAGTGGAGTATGATTTATGAACGTACAAGTTTATGAATTGTGAATATTGATTTGAATGGTTCTTAGTATTCTCAAATGTTAGATTGGATCCTGGATTGATATGTGATGATGAATTATAATATTATTGATTTTAGACAGGGTCAAACCTCCTGAATGGATAAATTCGGGGGGGCGTGACAGAGTTGGTATCAGAGCATTGTTTGAGGATTTCTAAGAATTTGATATGCTAGATGTGTAATAAATTTTGAGGTTTAGTGATTTCTATTTAGAGACTGATTAAAAGTTATCTTTTGCTATTTTTAGGAAGCAAGGATGACAAGGTCATCTGGTACTCCTGTTACATCTACTTCTGATCAATTCAGTGGAATTATGAAAACTCTACAGGCTATGACACAAGTAATGCAACAACAAGTTCGACAAGGAAGAAATGATGAAACGGGGAATTCAAACCAGACTGGGTTGGGAATTGAACAGTTTAAGAAGCTTAGTCCTCCCAATTTTAGTGGTGAGCCTGATCCAATGGTAGCAGAACAATGGATGATGCGGATAGAGAAAATATTTGATGTTTTAAATTGCCCAAATGATAAGAAGGTTTCTCTTGCTACCTTCATGCTAGAAGGAGAGGCTGAGCACTGGTGGCGAACCATGAAGAGGATTTCTGAAGCTCGACAGGAGCCAATCATTTGGAAGGTATTTACAGAAAAAATTCAATGATAAATACTTTCCAGATTGTATCAGAGAGCAGAAAGAATTGGAGTTCTTGAATCTCATCCAGGGAAATTTGACAATAGCCAATATGAGTCTAAATTCACTGAGCTCTCTAGATTTGCCACGTATATGATCGATGATGAGTATAGGAAAGCAAGAAGATTTGAAAGAGGACTAAGGCCGGCAATAAGAAGTCGGATATCAGCTTTAAAACTCCAAGTATACACTGATGTAGTAGAAAGAGCTTTCATACTTGAAAAATACTTGGAGGAGATCCAAGAAATCAGGGACAAGAACAACAAGGATAAGTTTGTTGGTAAAAGTATCGTGTACAAAATGAGAAAGGAACTCTATCACAAAGAACTCTATCGTGTACAAAATGTGGACGTAATCATGAAACAAGTGAGTGTTTTCGGGTGACTGGAGCCTGTTTTGCCTGTGGAAAGTTAGATCATAAAGTCAGGGACTGCCCACTAAACAAGAAGAAAGAGCCACTAACCACTAAACCAACGACCCATGCTAGAGTATATGCTATCACAGAACAAGATTCCAGAGCCTCTAAATCAGTGGTTGAAGGTATTCTACATGTTTCTAATAGAAATGCAAAAGGTTTGTTTGATCCTGGTTCCAACTTATCTTTTGTTTCACAATATTTTGCTTACCACTTGGGCATTCAACCTAAATCACTGGATTATTTGCTACAGTAACTACTGCTATTGGGGATTTTTTGACTACAAATCTGGTTTATCCATCTTGTTTGATTTCTATCGGAGAATATGAACTCCTTGCCGATTTGATACTCCTAGAAATCCAAGGTTTTGATATTATACTGGGTATGGATTGGTTATCTTTCCTATCATGCTAGTAGTGATTGCTATACAAAAATAATTACTTTCGCATACAAAATAGCTATTTTACTTTG